>JAJQQW010000002.1:40948952-41183952 GCA_025583905.1 Ia io | reverse complement strand
GCTCCCAGTGGATGCTTTCCTGGTGGGTGTGGCTGGTGGGTGTGGCGAAGATACGGTCAATTTGCATATTACTCTTTTATTAGGTAGGATGTTTGGGCAAGACAAATAAGAGGAAGATATATTGTGGAAGAGATACTAGTGTAATATATAAAACCTTTTCTAATACAAAGGAAGACTGTTACAGGTCTAAGGATCTGATATGTCATCCTTAAAAGCCCAGTGGCCCAGCTGCCTCCTTCCTATCAGGTTTTACTAGTGCTCTGATGGGCAAAAGGGCTCTGTTACATGCTGTGACATCTCAGGTCTGTAATCCTGGGCAAGCCCAGGGAGGATGCGTGGTTGGCATCGCACAGCCAATCTCCAAGGGATGTGACTGCTGGGAGTGTGGTATCTGTGGCTCTGATCTGACTTTCAAGCTGATTGGAAAAAAAAGAAAAGAAAAAGAAAGAAAGAAGGAAAGCCCAATGGAGTATACTGTATGTCTTTTCCATTGAATATTATTGAGTGCTTATTTAAAGCTAGATTTTGTATTTGGCACTTAAACAATGAAAGAGAAATAAAATATAGACTCTGCCCTGTAAGAATTCATCATGAAATTGGTAGGGGGCAAGATGAATAAAAATTTACCATGCAAAGAGACAAATTTACTTTTTTAATGGATTTAAGTGCAATATAAATGATAAAAGTTATTTAACATATATATTCTCCCATATAAGTGCACACACAAAAATTCTGACTATAGTTGTGTTTGTACAGGTGTGTATGTGTATGTGTGTAGGAAGGGTCATAATGTATATATAGTTATAATTGTAATGTAAAGATATGATGAGCTAGGATTTTACAGTAGCTATAGTTTTGCATCTCCTTTGATTCCCTGTTCCTAGTGAAAATGAGTTAGATGACAGTTGAAATCTAAAACCCAGGTTAGCCTGAGAATTAACTTTTATTTTTCCTGCAACCCTACAAAAATACTGAAATAATATTATGAACATCTTAGAGGATATGAAAATAATTATGGTTATGAGTTTAAGAATATTTTAACAATAGGATTAAAAGTCATAGGTATAATGAATTAATTCGATAGTGCCGAGTGTTAGAATAAGTTTAAGTAAAAGAATCATGATATTGTGTAATACTTGTTATTACAGTTTTGCATATATTTTAATACTTGAAGAATTTAAAATAGTCTATATATAGAGAGATACATACAGATATGTATATGAGATTTTTATTTTAAGGTAATTCAGTTTATTTTTAACAATCTTTAAAAGTTACAAAATTGGCTTTCAAAATTTAATGTAATAAATTGAGAAATTAGTACAAATAGTGGCAAGTTGTTTTATATAGAAATTTTATTATAAATTATATTAAGTTTATCTGACAGTGATAAATAATCAACTAGTTAATGACTGTTTTTCATTTTTATCTCATATGAAAGCCCAAGAGGTTTTATTAAGGACCAATTACAAAATAAAAATGAAGGAAACACATTTATAATTTTAACTAGGCAAAAACCAAGATTAATTCTAATTGTGCTGTACCAGAGAATGATGAACATAATTTTATCATATCTCAGGTGAAATTTGTAGTGAATGTATGTAATGCCACTGAACAGTACACTTAAAGGTGAATAAAATGACAAAATTTATGTTATGCATATTTTACCAAAACAAAAATTAAAATCTAGTTCTGTTGAAAATTGGCCTCACCTGAGCCTTTGTATTAAAGTCACTGAATTCATTCCATTCCAAGATCTAGGATGATTTGCAGCCTCAGAGTTTCTGAAACTAATATAATATTGAATGTCAACTGAAATTGAAAAATAAGAATAACTTTTAAAAATACTAACTGAAAAAAAATCTGTCAATTTAAAAATATTATACCCTGCAAAAATATCCTTCAAGAATGTAAATGAAATAAAGATGTTTTCAGATAAAATTTATTGACACCAGAATATAATAAAATAAATGATAAAAGAAAGTTTTTTAGGCTGAAGGAAATGAAATGAGAATATTTAGGGAGGAATTAAATGGGTCAGAAATGTAAAAGATGATGTTTTCCTATTGTGTCTAAAGTACTTATGGTTTACTTATTAAGGAAACACAATAATATCTTGTAAAGATTGTAATACATATTGTGATTATGTCATTAAGAGTGGGAAATTGACCCAAATGCTGTAATGTTTCTTTATTTTACTTACAAAGGTACAATATTAAACATAATTAGAATATCCTGAGGGCATGTACAAATAATTGCAATAATAATTTTTATTTGTATTAATGAGTTAGATGAATATATATGTGTATATACATATGAATCATATTGGAATAACTAGGTAAATGATGCACATTAAACTTCAGGTGGTACAAATGGAAAACTATTTCTCAAAAATGTTTTCAATGGGAACACCCATAAAACAAAATACCTTCATAGCACTGCCACGATGCCACATCATGTAATGTTACACAGAAAAGTTGTGTAAAAATGCTGGACCTCAGTGTATGAGTTATAAAGATATTAGACCATTACATGATGTGACCAGTTAGGATCACATCAATTATAACTTTGTAATGACTATATAAATGATATTGAAAGGAGTTTTTTTTAGGGGTAAAATAGGCAGGTTTAGGGAGTTTTGGAAATAAAGAGGGTTCATGGGGGAGAACTGCAAAGCTGGGGGGCTGGGAGCTGCCAGAAGGCATACGTTCACAAAGAACTAAAGGCGCCACAGCCTAAGGGGAGAGGAATATACCCATCCACAGGAGATAAGGAGAAAGCCACAGGGAGTAGAAAAACAAAATGGAGAGCAGGAGGAGAACCCCATGTGGGGTTTGAGCTCTGAAGCTGCATTAGTAACCAATCAGAGGGGATATCAGGACACAAATTGCAGGCTTTATAAACCTTAGGAAATAGGAACTTAATGGGTCTCTCTCCCCTTCCCCACCTGGAAGTCTGTGCTTGTTTCCCAGTAAATTTCCACCTTTTCCTATGACACCTTTTGCCCATGGCTTCATTCTTTGAATCCAGCTGGACAAGAACCTGGGAAATCACCTTTGCATCCTGCCCAGAGGAAAACAACGCATTTCAGTTTAATTTCTGCATTTCAATATAGTTAGTTAGGTATGAATCTTTTAAATAAATACAACTGTGGTAAAAAGATATAAGGATGCTCTGTTATCTATGGAAGTGGAGTTCTTGGGGTTTCTTGAGGAAATGAATTTACTGAGGCCCCCTTGGGAGGGTGGGATTTCATACAAAGCTTTATTAATGATGTAAAATTAAGGGAGTTCTCCTCCAAAGTCCCATCTCTGTCCATCTTGTCATGGAAAAAGTCCAACTGTGTCTTCAGTAAGGCCAGATAAAGGCCCCTGCCCATCGTTTCTGCTTCATATTACAGTCCAGTCCAGTATCTGGATAATTAGCTTGTGTTCCCAGCTGCAGTCCATTGTGTGTGGGGTCCACACGGCCATGGGCCATGCCGCTGCTTAAGGTCACATGGCTCTGGAGAGAGAACAGGCAAACACATGGATGAGTGTGGGTCATAGAGCAAGAGAGCACCAGAGCAAACCAGAGAGAACAAGAGAAAACAAGAGAGAGGGAGCTCTTGGTTTTGCCCAGGACAAGGGAGAGCTTGATTTTACCATGGAGCTTCTTCAAACTATCAATTAACTTTCCAAGGTCTCGTGCTCTTATGATGGGCTCCATCCCATAGCCAATCCATTCTCCAGGCTAGACTGACAGGCAAGCACCTTCCCTGTGCCCCCTCTATGTCTATTGTGCTGGTGCCTGTCTCCTCTTTCTCCCTCCAATAGTCCATACCTGAAGGGGGAAAGGAGGAACTATGTTTTTAAGCTGTAGCTTCCTGGTGTAACGAAAAGGCTTTTGCTTCCCTGCTGAATATGCTCAACATATTAGCTATTAACTAGCTAATCATGATGATAATGACACTGTTATAATAACCTAATTATTATTAAGCAGGAGAGGAATAAAGTGAAGACCAGATAGTATAAGCATGCCATTTATAGTTTTGCTAATTGAACACTCTCCAAGTCTGTTCCTTGCTGATCAGTGCGGGAAGGGACTGGACAAAGACAGTTTAGATACGTTCCCAGTAAAGTCTAAGTGATGTGGGAAGGTGCCTTCCTGTCTGTCAGTCACATCTAGAAGACAGTCAGTGGCCACCAGAAGGGCACAAAACCTGAATATTTAAACTTCTGAACAAAGGAGCACTCTCTCTTGGCTCTTGGTCCTTGGAACTCTTGGGACTCCTGTTGCAGGGGGGCATGCGCCCCTGCATTCGCCCAAATGGCTCATGGCTGTGTGGGATGCACACAATGGACTGATGGACTTTAATCAGCCTAATGCTGGACTGGACCCGGCTGCAACATGAAGCAGAAGCTCTGACACTGGCCTTGCTTTTGGCTCTACTGGAACCCCAGCTGCACCTCTTTCAGGACTGGGTTAAGGGGCATGGGACTTTACAACCCTAGGAATGTAACTCCATGCAAATAAAGCCTTTTACCATGTCTCATTCTCCCATGGGGGCTTCTGAAAATGCTTATGATATAGGAATTTTTAGGGGTAAAATAGGCAGGTGTAGGGAATTTTTAAAATTAAGGGGGTCCATGGAAAAAGCACAGCCTGCAAAGAGACAGAAGTTACATTTCCATAAGACAGGGAAGTTGGGAGAGGCACAGAAGTTACATTTCCATAAGACAAGGGAGTTGGGAGTAGCAAAAGTCTATATTTACAAAATAAAGAGGGAGGGCCTCACTTGTCCCATGTGAGGTTTGATCTTTGAGCTCAGGAGTTGTTATAGTGACCAAATCAAAGGGGAATAGTGGCCAATCAGAGGGGATATCGAGGCACAAAAACTTCAGCCTTTATAAACTGGGAAAAAGGAACTTGGCTTATATAGGCTGAAGATCCCGGTGCCTTGATATCCCCTCTGATTGGTCACTAGTTCCTTAGACTGGTTACTATAGTAACTCCTGGGCTCAAAGGTTGAACCCTCCTCCTTATTGTTTTCCTATTCCCTTTGGGCTTTCTTCCTCTCCTTCCTGATGAAGGGCTTCCTTCTCTTTATTTTGTAAATATAGACCTTTTGCTGTTCCCAGCTCCCTCATTCTATGGAAATGTACCTGTTGCAGCTTTTTAGCTTCCCTATTCTATGGAAAGATACCTTCTGCTGCTCTGAAGCCCTGTGCTTCCTCCATGTTCCCCTTAATTTCCAAAATTTCTAATATTTCCTAAGCCTGTCCTATTTTATCCCCACAATTCCTGTTTCATATGTATGTGCCCTGGTTGCAAATAAGTGGTTACATGTATACTCTTATAAATATTATATTACATAATAGTTCCAACAGTTATATATCCTATTATACATAATATAGTAAATATACGTTATTCATAATATATATGCTTGTACTTAGCGGTTGTGTCTGGTGAGGGAAAGAACATTACAACCATATCACATTCAAATTTAAATGAGGCCCATGTCCCAGATGCTAAGGTTAGGAGGGCACACCAATCAACACAGCTGCAATGTTTTACTCTAATTTTCATCTCTGTTGCTCTTTTATAAGGAATCCACATGCTGTCAGAAAGAAACAGATGATTTCAAATCTACTAATTATTATCATGATGTTATTAATTTAGACCAAGATAATAATAAGATAGTGTTTGTGAAGAAAGACTTCATTATGGAATTAATTGCTTTGATTGGGGTCAACACAGGAGAAAAAGATTTGAATAGCACTTAAGAAACAATTATTTTGATGGCTATTCAGAAGGTAAAGACATGCAAATTTAAAGAAAGCATTTTGCAATTTCCCCTTTACAATCAGATGCTAAGTTCTCTGATGAACCCTTCTTGTTCAACAGAAAATTAAAATCATTGAATTGAAGAAGATCTGGGTAAGGGTGTATTAATGATGTATTCTGTAAATGTTCAAATTATTCTTGGCTTGAATTTTGAATTTATTTTATGGAAACAAAAAATGGCATTACAAAGTCAATTTTTATCTTAACATTGATGATGTGGATTGCCCGCCCCCGACCAAAATAGATGTCGATAGAAGTAGATTACAATTATCTTTATGAATTTACTGCTACTCTTTTTATACTCATGGTTCTTAAGAGAAGACATATGAAATGAGGAACTTCTCTAACACCTGCTTCTAATTCATTGATTAAAAATGCAACTTAATTCTTTTGCTTTGTTGTTACTTATTAATTTTATTGCATTTTCCTCTTTGATGAACATGTAAACTCAATTTGAGTGAAAATGAAAGGAATTTTAGTGGTGAAATAGGCAGGTTTAGGAAATTTTTAAAAATTAAGGTTCCATGGAAAAAACACATCTACAGAGCAGAGGTTATATTTCCATAAGACAAGGGAGAGACAACAGTTACTTTTCCATAAGATAAAGGAACTGGGAATAACAAAAGGTCTATATTTACAAAATAAAGGAGGAAGAAAGCCCAGAGGGAGTAGGAGGACAATGAGGGAGGAGAGCCTCAGGAGTTACTACAGTAACTTTAAGTTTGACCGATCAGAGGGGATATCAGGACACAGGGACTTGCAGCCTTTATAAACTAAGGAAACAGGAACTCGGTGGGTCTCTTTCCCCCTCCCCACCTGGGAGTCTGTGCTTGTTCTTCAATAAATTTCCACCTTTTAAAATTGCGTAACATATAATGAACCTAAAGCAGTCACATTTTAGTGCAAAAAGGTAAAATTTAAAAGCTATCAATATTACAGCATAAAATTTCCAAAAGCCTCCCAATATTTAAACCAAAAAAGGGGGGATAGTAGAAGAATATCATGTAAGGAAAAATATCCTGCAAATAAATTACATCTAGAAAATTTTTACTTTAGAAAATTAACTTTCATTTGTAATGCTAACAGCAAGTCACACAGGTAAAACATATATGGTGTCAAAACAAGCCAAAGGAAAATCGTTTGGGCAAAAAAATGAAAAAGGATCGCAAGTCAAATTTATAGAAAATATTCCTTTATTAACTTTTGGTCGAGAATATGTTTGTATATTTTCAGAAAACCACTCCGAGACCATGTGGATTCCTGCAACAGAGAGGAATTGACAGGAGTGCTCCAGCCACGAAGTCAGAAGAGCAACAATCCAGAGATGGAAGACGCTGACCATGCCTTGCCATACTAGTAGTCAGCAGATGTGCATCACTACAGATTGCCCAGGACCAAACCAGAGAGGGTCGGACCTGCATTACCACCATTTGTCCACCATCCAGAACTGAAATATCATTGCTGTTATGTACACATAAACAACTGTTGGACATAGAAATTGGGACTCAAAAGAACTGTTGGCCCAGAAAGAAACTCACTATAGACTGATTCATTTGCCTCTCAGCATAACCTTTATTGCTTGTCTCATTTTCGGTTCCTATAAGTGTATTCCTAGTATCACATGAGCTCACTCATCTAGGGGAAAAGATGAACAACATAGACTGAAGAACAAGAACAGCATTGATCAGACTGTCAGACCTCAGAGGGAAGGTAGGGGAGGGTGGGGACAAGGGAGATAGATCAATCAAAGGACTTGTGTGCTTGCATATGAGCCTAACCAGTGATTACGGACAACAGGGGGATGGGGGCATGCGTGTGGGGGGGTTGTTGATGACAAATATGTGATACCTTAATCAATAAAGTAATAAAAAAAAAATTTCCACCTTTGCTATACCATCTTCCATCTGTGGATTCATTCTTTGACTTCGACAGACAAAGAATACAGGGGACCATCCTGTCCAGGGGAACACCATGTGTTCCAGTCCAAAAATTCCATAACAAAAACATATCTGTTTTTTGTTTCTCTGAACTTATACATGGTTCGCCATTAGACTGCATGTGTTGAATTGGAACTTTTTGTGGTTTTTGAATAAACCCATTTTTGCTGGAGAAATATCTGGCTATCTATTTGTTAAAGGCCAACAAGTTAAATAAACTATGTAGCTTTTAGAATGTTGACTACTACACTGCAATGTTATTTGGGATAAAAAAAAAAATAAGTACATGAAGGTTCAGACAGGGACACACTGCCATGGATAAATAATGGCAAGGAAGGAGTGACTTTTGGAAATTGGATAAAAAGTCAAGGTGGTATTGAGGAGGAAACTGGTCTTGCAGAAATTGTTATCAAATGCATAGGGCATGGAACTGTGAACAATGCACTGCCCTGAGGGGGGAGGGTTGTTATGCTGGTGCCAGGGCCATTGGATGTGGCCTAATACCTGGGGGCCTTCCTGCAGGGCCACGAAGGGGGCAGGGAGCATATCTGCAAGACAAAGACCCCAATGGGATATATATAGACAGGCTCTCTGCATGTTTCTTCACTCTGATTTGGAAATTATTCCCCGAGTCCACTAGTGTTAATAAACGGGGTCCCTCCCTTTCTCTAGGAAGTGTGCTTGGTATTTCTTTGGTCTTCTGTAACAGTATATAGGTTATCATTAGCTAGTTCTCTAAAATAAAGGAAGAGAGCAAAGGGAGAGTCAGACATTGTTGAGCATATTCAGCTGGGAAGCAGAGGCCTCTTTGCTTCATCAGGAAGCTACAGCTTTGCACCCCCAGAAATTGCAGTATTGTCCCTTCAAGGGGATTAACACCCCTCCCTTCACCCCCCTGGTAGGGATTGTGTGTGGGGGAGGAGGGGGGAAGAGAACATGCCCAGTAAAGTCAAATGGCTCAAGGAGAAGTGCTTGATCCTAGAGGCCTGTCAGTCTAACTGGGGAAAGGGATCATTGGAACCAATGGAAGCCCTCGAAAGTTTGGGAACTGATTGGTTATTTGGAAAAAGCTTCTGGTTCCTCCCAAGCCTGAGAATACTTAACTCCAAGTGAACAAAGAAGCTCTCTTGCTCTTGCTCTCTCATTTGGTGACCCACACTCACCCCATTTGTTCCTGTTCTCTCCCACCCAGGAGCACACAACCATGTGGGTCTAGTGGCCACCTACGGCCCTCAGCAGACTGCTCAGTCTCCAAAGGACTGTGAAGCAGAAGCTCTGGGCACTGGCCTTGGCCTTGTTGAAGATATTGTTGTACTTTTTCCTTGGAGGACTGAGGGAGATGGGACATTGGGAAGCCAGAAGAGCTCTTTGGATGTCACATCACAAAGAAATCATGCCACTACACCACAGTCTCCCATGTGCAAATCCTTCAAATGCTTTTCTTGCTATCCCCTAGAAGAGCCCGTTTCCCATGGACGGTAACCACAGAGTGTTCTGAGAAGACTTAGGGAATCTGCATATGACAGAATTCCTTGGGGAACAACCTTATCCAAAGAAATATGAGTCTTATGTACTAACCACATTTAGCCAAAAGTACAAAGTCAAAAATGGGCTATTGGATACAGAGATTCATATAAATACATGGGATTGGTTGAAAGAAAAATGGACAACACATTGTTTTCTCAGGCTGCCAAAGAAATGGTTCCAACCAGGTAAATTAGCAATGAGATGCTAGGCATAAATATTAGCTTTATAGGGTGCAATATGTAACTAACTACTAATATGGTTTCTAACCTTTATATTGTCTAATTATATGTTACTAGAGGCCCGGTGCACAAAATTTGTGCACTCGGGTGGGGGTGTCCCTCAGCCCAGCCTGTGTCCTCTCCCAGTCCTGGAGCCCTTGGGGGATGTCCACTGGCTGGCTTAGGTCAGCTCCCCACAGGGAGCAGGCTTAAGCCAGCAGTCGGGCATCCTTAGTGATGCCGCGGAGGCTGGCTTCTGGCTGGCAGCGCTCCCCCTGTGGGTGTGCACTGACCACCAGGGGGCAGTTCCTGCATTGAGCATCTGCCCCCTCGTGGTCAGTGTGCATCATAGCAACCAATAGTTCCACTGTTTGGTTGATTTGCATATTAGCCTTTTATTGTATAGGATTATATATTTGTCTATTGTTTTGTGTCATATTATCTTCATTGTATTATGTAATTGTATTGTTTAGAGCCCAAAGTCAATTACTATAAAGATTTTAGTAGAATGAGCTGCTGAATATAATAAGCATCCTATATAATATAAGGCTAATATGCAAATCGACTGAACGGCAGAACAACTGGTTGCTATGACGCTCACAGACCACCATGGGGCAAACCTCAATGCAGGAGCTGCCCCATAGTGGTCAGTGTGCTCCCACAGGGGGAGTGCCGCTCAGCCAGAAGCTGGGCTCATGACTGGCGAGCGCAGCAGCAGAGGCGGGGGCCTCTCCCGCCTTCACAGCAGTGCTAAGGATGTCTGACTGCTGGCTTAGGCCCGTTCCCCGTGGGGAGAGGACCTAAGCCATCAGTTGGATATCCCCCGAGGGCTCCTGTACTGCGAGAGGGCACAGACTGGGCTGAGGGTCCCCCACCCCCGAGTGCACAATTTTTGTGCACCAGGACTCTAGTTTATCAATAAAATAAATAATATATAAAAATGAGCATTGAAACTAAAAGGACATTCATAAAAAGGAATAGACATAATTAATAACCTCAATAAAACAGACATCATTTCAATCAAAGAAATACAAATTAAATAATTAGATGTTTGTTTTAATTTATTAAATTATAAGTGCCATTTTTACTACCTAGCAAGGGTAGAAATTGTAGGATTTTGAGGTAGACTAACAGAATAATCACTTTGAATTCAATTCTATCCAATAGAAATGGAGTACCCATTAAACTAATTGTGAGTGAAAATTCAATGCATTGTTTCCCATTAAAACACTAGCATTAAACAAATACTATAAAAAAAGAAGAAATTTATTTAAAACACTGAAAGTTGGGCTTTACAATGGGGTTTTCAAAATTCCAACTAGCTTCATGAGAGATTAATGAGAAGTCATATGATTGAACTCCATTGCCCGCCCCCCCAACCCACCCACACAAACACCTTTTTAACTTTTAGAATTTAATTTAGACCCTGGCATATACTAAACATCAAATAAATATTGAGTAAGTAAATTAATACTTTGAGTCAGTTCTCTCCCTTTTAATTAGAATTAGACAAAATTTAATGCAAATCATTTACCTTAAAAGATTCCCTCAGGAATCAAAAGCAAATGTTTACTTGAATTAAATATTTAAGATTAAAAAATTAATAATTTATACATAGGGACAAAAATTAGAAATTAATATTTTACATATTTGGATAACATTTAATGTTCAAATTAATATTTAATATGTTTTATATTATAAATTATATAAGTTAAATAAAATAAAATTTTAATACTTTATATACAAAAAGAGAAATGCATCTTCTTAGGAGAAAAAGCGGCAACCTACAAACCCCAAATATAATCTAGACTATAACACAGACTGAAGTTATTTGTAATTTTATTTTAAGGATTACAAAAGATAACATCCTCATTAGTTGAATAAATACTTATTGAGAACCTTTGCAGTGCCAAACACTCTTCTACGCATTGAAATATATTTGTGAACCCAAACAGGTATTTCCACACAGCCAGTGCTGAATTTTCAGTATTTTGGGACAGATTAAAAATATTTATCTGTGTCTGATGGTGATAAGTTTGTTTTTTTTAAAATGATGGTAGGATAAAGGGTTAAAAGATTTCTGACAGATGGGTGTTGATATTCCTCCTGGGCATGTATCTAACAGTGGAATTTCTATGTCTAATATTAACTCTATATTGGTTTCTGGAAATGCTGTTTTCCAAAGCAGCTGCATATTACATTTGCAACAGCATTGTATGAGAATTCTAATTTCTCCATATCCTTCCTGATAGTTATTATCAGATGTTTTTATTCTAGCCTTTCTAGGTATTATAAGTGTTATGACATTTTGGTTTGATATGAATTTTCATGATGGCTAATGATATTGAGCATCTTTTTATGTTCTTACTGGCCCTTTATGCATTTCTTTAGATAAGAAAGTGTATCCAAATTACTTTCTCATTTTTAATTACACTTTACTTTTATGTTGTGTTGTATGAGTTATTATACGTTGTAGACATAAATCCTTTTCACATATTTGCAAATATTTTCTCCTGGGATTGTCTTTGAACTTTCTTGATGATGTCCTTTGAAGCATTTTATTTTTTAATTTTTATGAAGTTATCATTTTTTTCTTTTTTGTTTGTGTGCTTTCTTGACCTAAGAATCATTTGCCAAACATGAGACTCTAAAGACTTACACTTTTCTCTCATTCTAAGAGTTTTATAATTTTAGTTCTTGGACTTTTATTCATTTTGAGTTAATTTTTGTATATGATGTGAAGAAAGGGTCCAATTTCATTCTTTTGCATGTGGCTATTTAGTTACTCTACATCATTTGTTGAAAAGAATATTCTTTCCTCATTGAATACTCATGGAACCTTGTTGAAAAATAATTAATAGGTGTATGGTTTATTTCTGGACTCTTAATTTTATTCCATTAATCTATATGTATATCCTTATGCCAGTGCCACAAAGTCCTGATTGCTTTGTAGTAAGTTTTGAGATTGGGTGTGTGTCTTCCTACTTTATTCTTCATTTTCAGGATTGTTTTGAATTGCAGGGTCCCTTGCAATTCAAAATAAATTTTAGAATCAGCTTGTCAATTTCTACAGAGAATGCTCCTGTAATTCTGATAGGCATTGCATTTAAACTGTAGTTTAGTTGTGGGATTATTGCCATTTTAACAATGTTTTTTTTTTTTTAATTCATAAACATGAAGTATTTTCCTATTAATTTAGATCTTTAATTTCTTTTGGAAATGTTATAGTTTTCACATTGTAAGTTTTGCACTTTTCTATTAAAATTATTCCAAAGTATTTTATTCTTTTTTATTCTATTATAAATAAAATTGTTTTCTTAATTTTATTTTTGGGTTGTTTATGTCAATTATATAAACACTAGAGGCCTGATGCATGAAATTTGTGCAAGGGGCTTGGCCTTCGCAGCCGCAGCAGCTGCCTGGGCCCTTGCAGCCCTGGCTTTGTCCGGAAGGTCTTCCAGAAGGAGATCCGGAAGGTTGTTTGGATATCCAGTCTAATTAGCATATTACGATTTTATTAGTATAAATACTAAAGGCCCAGCACACGAAATTTGTGTGAGGGTATGGCCCCTAGGCCTGGCCTGTGATCAGGGCTATCTTCCCCAGCTGCCTGCAGCCAGTCCCAAAAACCGCTGCTACCCACCCCAGATTCCCCGTTTGCCATCAGGGGATTGCAGCCTGCTGGCCGGGGAAAGGGACTGAGAGGTGGTCAGTGCACCTCATAGTGACTGGTCGAGCAGTTGGTCTGGTCATTCCTTAGTTAGGGTCAATTTGCATATTACCCTTTTATTATTTAAGATAAAGGCCTGGTGCATGGGTAGGGGCCAGCTGGACTGCCCTGATGGGGGTCATGGATCAGGGTGGGGGGTCCCCGCTGGGGGGCGGGGCCAGCTGGGATAAGGGTCTGTGGGCAGTTTGCAGGCTGGCCATGCCCCCAATTGGGGTGCGGGTCCTCTCTGGGGGCGGGATTGGCTGGGGTTGGCCTCGGTCATTCTGGTCGTTCTGCCATTTTGTTCATTGGGCTTTTATTATATAGGATAGCTTTTTTAATATGGAGATATTTTATGCTGCTATTTTGATGACTTGGTTATTAGTTTTCACAGTTCTTTATATTTTAGGGTGTTTTTTTTTTCCATAAGATCATGTTATCTGCTAATATTGGTAGTTTTAGTTTTAGTTTTCTCTTTCTAATTTGGTTTACTTTTTATTCATTTATCCATTTCTCCCTCATTCCTTTCCTTCATTCCCTTTCTTTTCTTCTGTTTCCTTCCCTTCCCCTTTCCTTCCTTCCTTCCTTCTAGCCCTCACTAGAACCTCTAGTACAGTGTTGAATAGATGTAGTAAGAGTAGACATCCTTATTTTGCTCCTGGTCTTATAAGAAAATATCCAGCTTCTCATCATTGAATAAGATGTTATCTGTAGGTTTGTAGACAGAGTTCTTTACCTGGTTGATAATATTCACCTGCATTCTTAGTTTGTTGAGTGTTTTTTATTATGAAATTGTATCCCAAACTTTTACTTTCAGGATCCTCCTAGGAATATCTTACGAGTCCTCTCTACCACTGTGGGCATTAATGCTGGCTTCTCTCTAGGCAAGTGTCAAGAGTTTAGCTAAGCTACTTTATGGTATTACTGTTTCAGTATCCATTTTGTTTGGACAAGTGGCCTGCAGGGACCTTAAGCTGACACTAGCCCCTTCAAACACATGTCCTAGATAATGACCGGCAGAGTCACATGTATATGTCAATTCCTGGTATGACTTCCCTAGTTGCCCTTGTGATCAACAGTCTCTTCTGCTTCCCAGTGCCTTTTCCTTTTTCACCCCATTCTTTTGGTTTGAATTGTCCATCTGTCCTTGGCCTGGGAACTCCAAGGTATTTTACTCACAGACTCTCTAATAAAGGTGCCTAGGTTATTCTTCTCTAGCTTCACTCTGCCCTGACTTCCCTCTTGAGGTATTATGTGTGTACCATCTATGCCAGGGGTCCTCAAACTTTTTAAACAGGGGGCCAGTTCACTGTCCCTGAGACCGTTGGAGGGCTGGACTATAGTTTAAAAAAAACTATGAACAAATTCCTATGCACACTGCACATATCTTATTTTGAAGTAAAAAAACAAAACGGCAAAAACACCCTCATGTGGCCCGCTGGCCGTAGTTTGAGGACGCCTGGTCTATGCAGTGGGAGTAATAATAATAAACTTTTCAATTCAAATTCTCTTGTGGTCTGTTGTTGAACTGCAGTTCATCATCTAACACCCTGAGCTCCACTTAACAAATGATCTATATATATAAAAGTCCAGCGACTGGAATGGCAGTATGACTGGAACAACCAGAATGACCAGAATGACTGGTGGCTATGACGCACACTGTGGCAGCCAACCACCCTGATTCAGGCCCTGATTGACCCCCCATCCCCTGGCTGGCCTGGCCCCCGATCAGCCCCCAATATCCCAATCGGGGATGGGGCTGTCTTCCAACCACCCATGGCCCCTCCCCCCAGCTTGCCAACCACCCATGACTCCTCCCCCTGGCTGGCCCAGTCCATGATCGCCCCCCCATCGGGTCAGGGCCCGCTGGTCAACCACCCGTGGCCCCTCCACCAGCCTATCCCACTGGGCCCCCATCGGGGTGGGCTGGCCAGACCCTGCCTGTGCATGAATTCGTGCACTGGGTCTCTAGTAATTTAATAGTCCTGTCTCCAAGGCTCTGCTGCTCTCTCAGGTGCTCATAGACACATTGATGCACCTTTCTATATCTCTGCTGAGTTGAGGATCTGGTACTGGTATGCGATTTGTGCAGTCCATGCTAATTACATAAGCCTCACTGCTTACACTGCCGAGACAGCTTGCATTCTGCTGTAAACTGAGTGGGTCTACTCACTCCTGAGTAATATTGTTTTGTGGGGATACAAAAATTTGTGAGACAGCAACTGTAGTGAACTCAGATCTTTGTTCTTCCTCTGAGATATATCACACTCCTGAGCCAACTATCAGATACTTAGCTATAAAAAATTATTACTTTATTTTTATTTTCAGGCCTTTTAGACATCCACACCTCACCATTACCCCATCTATAATAATAAAAGCATAATATGCTAATTAGACTGGACAGCTGAACGACTTTCCAGACGTCATTCCAGACTTCCTTCCTGACGAAGCTGCCACAGAGGGGGCCAAGGCAGAGGCAGTTAGGGGCAATCAGGCAGGCAGGCAGAGCAGTTAGGGGCCATCAGGCAGGAAGGTGAATGGTTAGGGTTGACCAGGCAGGCAGACGAGCAGTTAGGGGAGATCAGGCAGGTAGGCAGAGGGGTTAGGGACGATCAGGCAGGCAGACAAGTTGGTTAGGTGCAATCAGGCAGGCAGGCAGGTGAGAGGTTAGGAGCCAACAGTCCCGGATTGTGAGAGGGTGCAGACCAGGCTGAGGGACCCGCCCCCCCCATGTATGAATTTTGTGCACTGGGCCTCTAATCATATCATATTTAGGATGAATTCTCTTTAAATAAGCTGTGTCCCTAAACTTCCTTTCATTGAGACCTAATAATCCAATACCAACCTTTTTGTTCTTAGCCTTAACATCACAATATTTATTGCTATCTTGTCTGATAGTGTTTTTGATTCTAGAATTTTCTTTTTTTGTGCTCCCCAATCTAAATCACTGATTCAATTAAATAAGTGTAATAGTATAAGTGGAGGTCAGCTCTCTGTAACAGAGTTTTTGGATTTTTATTTTTAACATAGTGACATTATTTTTAGTACCCATCTTTTCCCTTCTGAAAAAAATGTAGTATACTTGGGTATTATTTCACATTGTCAAAAAGTTATTTTGTTTAATGCTGTATCATAAGTGTTTTAGAAGTGTTCATTTTATGGCCAATTTCCAAAGATGGCACCTTAGGAAATGGCCATAATGATTTATTCATCTGTCATGTTACAATAGTTTATTACTTTACTCTGTTATTGTAATATGCTGCTTAAAATACCTCTGCTTTTAGCAGAGCTAACAGTTTGCATTAAATATTTCAATGCTCACATGATTTCCCTGTTCAAAAATATTTATAAGCTCCCAATACCAACAGGATATTGTCTGAACAAAGTAAAAGCAAGCTACTAGAATCAGAAATTCTAAGAGGGGGACTTACAAAGACTGGATATCCCATGGATCCAGAGTGGTAAGCAAAATTCCAGGCCTACTGTTAGTAAACAAGGTACGATGGAAGGGCTGTATCTAAATGTAATCTTGTCAACTCTCATTAGCAGTGCCCAATCCCTGCAATCATGCTAATGCCATGTCTTCTTCGGGAGGACCAATTCCAGATCAAGCCTCTGTCCATGAGTTTGGAAGCTGGGTGCCCAGGGTTTCCATTGTCTGTGCTGTGTGAGGGGGTAATCAAGGGTACGTGCAGGTGGGTTGGGGAGTTAGGAGATAAGGAACAAGAGAAAAGATTCAAAATATAGTTTCTTCAAAGTGATTAGCTAATTGAAGAAGGTGAAATGTTGAATTTGTAGATGAGGGAAACCTATCTGATCTAGCCTAGGGAACACTACTGAAATAACAGACTTTTTATAGAGCTTTCTACAATTTCTTAAAATTTATTTTTATTGTTGACATTACTACAGATGACCTCTATTTCATTTCACCCCTTTGCCCCACTCCACCCAGCCCCTGCTCCACCCTAGGCTTTCATTGCATGGTTATTGTCTGTGTCCATGGCTATGCATGTAAGTTCTTTGAACTTCCTACAGATTCAATGAGCCTTAATTAATCTCCCTTAGAAAGAAAACATGTGCTTGGGTATCAGGATAAAAAAAATAATAATACATTTCTCCATTCGTTGGTAACACAGTATCTGAAGATGGGTTTTTGATAGAATTTATATTTTTAGTCAATAGACATTATCATTTTAAATCATCTAATAGAGAAGAATTATTATCTAGGACTTAATTTTTCATTTTATTCTATCCATATGAGTATCACAATAAATTTTTAAAATTTAGTGAATAAATTAATATATTTCATTTCTATTATGTTATTCAAGGGGTAGTATGTGTAAAACTATATTTTGGCTAGGACACTTGAATTTTACAGTTTCTAATCAATGTCCCTGATATTTAAATAATTTAAAATAACTTCCAATCTGACTGTCTATTTCTGCTTCCTCTGTTTTAATCTTCCCTGGAAAAATTATCTGAAAAGACACTAAAACTCCATAGGCCAGAAGCATGTTTACTTGTTTCATGGGGTTCTGGTTGATATAGTTCACTAATTTTCTTTTAAAATGAGACAGAGAGGTGAATGCAGCAAGACAGTTCTCTGCTTGAGTGCTACTACAGAAGATCAGAGATTTTTTTTTAAACTTTTTTTCACTATTCAATTTAGACTTGTCTTCTGTAGCTTGAAGAAGAAAAACCAGCAGCAGTTCCCATAAAAACAACCATTCCAGGTTATAAAGTCCAATTACAGCTTCAAAGTTAAGTATGTCTCAACTCGCTAAGGAATTGAAAAATAGTGCTAAGAACATATCAGTGGATATTTTGCTTAAGTAAGGGAATTGGTTAGAATGGAAAACTCCTGTTATACAAAAACTTTTTTTTCATATAGAGGTTAAGTATTGAACTTATTTGTCTACTTAAGACTGAACCAAGAAACTATTTTAAAGCCTACTAAATGAAAAACATACAAGAAAAATTCCATATGGTGCTCAATTGAAATAATATATTCAAAATTAAAGGTTTTAGTTTAAAATGCGTATTCACATATCCTGATAGCAAACACAGTGGGCCTTGAACTAAAGTTTACTTGCAACAGATTCTGTGAGGCAGATTAATATTTACAAGTCACTCTAGTAGTCTTACACCATAATAAAAAAGTTTGGTCGTGTTACTTGCCGGGTGGACAGAAAAAAAAACACACAAAAAAAAAACTTTCACATGTCATTTGACCTGTCACATGAGGCATTTCCTATATTCTAAATATTTTTATAACTATAGTCAAATATGTAAACTGGATTTAAAAAACTAAATTTATCCTCCAGTGTTAAAATAAAAATAAGACAGAGAGAAAATATAGGCATAACCTATGGACACAGACAATAGGCTGGTGAAGGCCTGGGGTGGGAGGCAGAGGCGGGCTGGATGAAGTCAATGGGGGAAAAATGAGGACATATGTAATACTTTCAACAATAAGGATTAAAAAAGTAAAAAAATAAAATTTAAATTTAAAAATAAAAAAATTTCTTATGAAGTAAAAAATAAAAACTGTATTTATTGTTATTTCTTACTAGGTTCAATTTTGCCTGTATTTTATTCTAACACTAGAGGCCCAGCGCATGGGATTTGTGCACTGGTGGGGGGTGTGGCCTGCGGGGATCGGCCTGCTGTGGGAACGCTGCTCATCCCAGTCAGCCGAGCAGCTGTGGACCTGCCCTCTGATCGGCTGCTCCCTGGTCTGGCATCTTCTGTGGAACCGGAGCACTCCATTCGAGGCCAGACCCAGGGACAATAGCACTGAGAGGCAATGGAGTAGTCCCCAGTCCTGCGGCAGCCCTGAACCCACCTCCCAACCTCTGGGGTCAGCTCTGCGAGCCCGGCAGCAGTGGCACTGTGCATCCTGCGGGCATCTGGGGGAGGTGGCAGGGAGGGAGGAGGAGGAACCTGGGGCAAGGAGGTGATGATTGCAGCCCAGGTTCCTGCCCATCGGCCTGGGGTTAGCAGTGGGAGCAGCCACCACTCATCCTAATCAGCCCAGAGGCACTCCCACTGTGGGAGCGCACTGACCACCAGGGGGCAGCTCCTGCATTGAGCATCTTCCCCCTGGTGATCAGTGTGCATCATAGCAACTGGTCAACTGGTCATTCTGGTCTTTCCGCTGTTTGGTTGCTGGGCTTTTATTATATAGGATTAGAGAAACTGGCTTTCCAGTATATTTCATTTTCTTGATAAATGTATTTAAATATGTATTTTAACACTCTGCATGCCAATCAATATAGTATATTTCCTCCTCCATATTTGTGGGTTTCACATATAAAACATACAAGAAATATAAAAATCTCCCTAAGTTTCAAAAAGTAATTTGAATCTGCCATGTGCCAAACACTATGCTGAATCCACACAAATGAAGTGAATTGTAGCCATACCCTGCTGTAACCTACATACAAATATAGGTTATGTACAAATACCATTCTATTTTATATAAGGAACTTGCTTATCCAAGGATTTTTGTATCCTGGGTGTGGGGTATGGGGAGGGAGCTGTCCTGAAACCAATTCCCTGCAAATACTAAGGGATCACAGAATACCATACAATTCTATGTGAAGTTTGAACTGGTTTTCCCTGACAGTCACTAACACGGTGCTTTGTGGAATCATGCTTTTAAGGAAAAAGATAAGCAGCAGGAAGTCCCTTTGTCACTGGAAAGAACTGGCATGGAGTGGGTTTCTGTAGAGCTCGGTTCATGACTTTGTGCAGGTGAGATTTCACAACATGAGTCCAGGTGATTTTGAGAGCACATTTATTAAAGCAGTGAAACAAAGGAAGGGCTTAGGGTAGAAGAAGCAACATGAGAGAGCCTAGGCTGTGCTCTGCTTTGGCTCTCCAGAAAAGTTACTGGAAATAAATGAGCCAAGGCAGAGCTGCTGCTAGCTCACTGAGAAGAGAAAAGGGTCTTGGAAACAGATTCAGGGTGTTTACCTAGGATGAGTTGCCATTGCCCACTGTTGCACTGGTTGCAAGTCTCATGGGGATCCTTAGAGTTTAGAAAAGTAAAAATGCACGCCTGAGAGAAAAGAAAGTGTGGGCATGCCCCAGAGAGTGCGCTGGCACTGGTATCCTCTGTTTTGAGGGTTTTGCTCTCTCTTCTGGGGGCTGGAATCATAGGAAGGGTCTTAGGGGAGGGTTTCAGCAGAATATTCATCAGTTTTCTAGCTGTGTTCCTTAATATGCTGGGCTTATAGGGGAGTTTGAGATAACTATCTGGTCAGCTTCACTGTTTTATCTTGGGTCTGTCTGGCTCTCATCGAGTTTTTGTTATTTGTTCCCCTGATTTCCTCCCTCTTTGGGTTATGCTGGCACAAATGACACTAATTGAGTCTCTGATATCTACTAGTATCTCCTTGACTAGTGTGATTTAAGCTATTTACTCTCTGGTTAGGGAGGAGAGGTATTGTTGGGTCTGAGCCCCTCTGCCAGGGACTGGACCTCCTTGAATGCTGGGTATTAGATGGAGACATACAAGGAGCCATCAGACAAAGCAGTTCTTCAAAGGAGCCTCACACAGTAGCCACTTCTAACATAGCAGCCATTGCAACCACAGTAGCAAACACAGGAGCCCTACCCAGCAGCCACAAACATAGGAGCCCTTGCTCAGTAGCCCCCAATATAGGAGCTATTACAAATATAGTAGCCAGACCAAGAAGCCATGCACTGGCTGGTCAGTAACATACTTTATACCATCTTAGACAAAAGAGGCTTCTTGCCAAAAATAGTGACATCTATACTTGGGTTACAGAAAAGTATGCCTGGCACAGTGCATACTGTACAACTGTTGTGTCCTTGCTCAGATCACCCTTGAACATCCTGATTAGGGTTCCCACTCTCAGATTGGCCTTGAACAGCCGGCATACTCTAGAAAGGGCCCCCACAGGTATAAACCATTTATTCTTAAGTAACCTTGCTTAGGGAAGATAAGGTCTTGCAAGTCACTAAATTATTCAAATTGTTTGGCTTTGTTTAATTACCTTGTCTCAGTTTCCCAATCCCATTTGCCGAGGAATTTTCCTAGCTTCTTCCTATTCTGCCTCACGTTGAACTCTTCATTGTGTAATTCTTAGTGCCATATATGCCTGTGGTTTGAGTCTAAAACCCCCAGAGATGCATGGACACTATACTTACGTTATTCATCTTGTATGCCAGCTTATTTAATTGACACATAAATGTTGAGTTGTCATGAAAGACAACTTGAGAAAATATTTTAGACTAGAAAAAGATGCATAAAGTTAATGAAAATAGTTTTCAAATTATATTAAACTAGAGGCCCGGTGCACGAAATTCATGCACGGGGGTCCCTCAGCCCAACCTGCACCCTCTACAATCCAGGAACTCTCAGGGGATGTCCTACTGTTGGCTTAGGCCCACTCCCCATGGTTCTCTGCTCTCTGCAGGGCCTGGAGATTTCCCTGCAGCCATGGAGATGAAGCCCCCATGCCGTGCTGTCCACTCTCTGCCTGCTGCTGCCATGTGCCATGCGAAGGAAGCCCCAATGCCCTGCAGTGTGCTCTGTCTGCCAGGCCTGGGGGCTTCGCCGACAGGGACACACTAAGGAAGCCCCCAAGCCCTGCTGTCTGGGCTCTGTCTGCTGGGCCTGGGGGTGTTCCCGCTGCCTCTGCTCTAAGGAAGCCACCATGCCCTGCTCTCTGGGCTCTGTTTGCAGGGCCTGGGGCTTCCCCACTGCCACGCTTAGGAAGCCAACATGCCCTGCTGTCCCGGCTCTGTTTTCAGGGCCTGGGGCTTCCCCACTTCCACAGAAGCCTCCATGCCCTGCTCCCTGGGCTCTGTTTGCAGGGCCTGGCAGCTTCCACACTGCCGTGCTGAGGAAGCTGCCATGCCCTGCTCTCTGGCCTCTGTCAGCAGGGCCTGGCGGCTTCTCCACTGCCACGCTTAGGAAGCCGCCATGCCCTGCTCTCCGGCCTCTGTTTGTTGGTTGGACAGGCCAGACACTCCAGCAGTGGGGCTGAGGTGACTGGGCGCTGCCATCTTGTGGCTATGGGGGCCGCCATTTTTGTCGCGGAGGTACAGTTAATTTGCATATCACTCTATTATGAGATAGGACTAGAGGCCCAGTGCCCATGCACCAGTGGGGTCCTTTGGGCTGGCCTGTGAACTCTTGCACCCCAGGACCCCTTGGGGGATGTTGGAGAGCCAGTTGCAGCCCAATCCCCGCAGGCCAGGCTGTGGGACCCCACCGGTGCACAGATTCATGCACTGGGCCTCTAGTATGCATATAAGATCTTTGGTTAATCTCTTCCTGCCCTCCTCCCAGCAGCAACCTAACCCACGGCTGATTCTGCAAGGAATTGGGCTCCCTCCTCCCTCCTCTCTGGGGCCATCATGGTGTGGGTGAGGCAGATTCGGGGCCAACAGTTTCCCAGCAGCAACCTAACCCATGACAGATTGTGCCAGGAATCAGGCTCCGGCCTCTACTGGTGGGAGCGTGTGCCCCCTGGTGGTCATTGCGTGTCATAGCTACCACGTGAATGGTCAAATGGTTGGACAGTTGCTTAGGCTTTTATATGTATATAAATAAACTAATGATTTCTTGATTTCTGAAGAGAAGTGATAGTGAGGCACTGGGTAAAATAACATGTTTATTTTTATCCAAACTGTTTTCACAATTTCTTATTTAGTAGTATTTATTGGGAATATGAAAAGAGATATGAAAAAAATTTTTACATGTATAGTCAGTGTAACTTTATGTGTTATATTGAAAATTTAGAATCAATCAAAAATTTAAAGTTAAAGCGATTATAAATAACATCTGTAAAGTAATTTGATATATTAGAAGTCAATATATCACATATTAGGCTGATTTTTATAGGTATAAGAAAATGGTCCTGATAATTAAATAAAATTGATAAAAATTAAGATTAAAGATGGATATTATATAACAATAAATTTATAAGGAGTGTATACATATATGAAAATAAAATACTAAACAAAAGAGACCATCATGGTAACATTGCTCTCTAAATACTGTTTTGTCTTTTATATTTTGTTGTACTTTCCAAATTCTTTAGAGTAGAATATGGTATTTTTTTTTTATAATCAGACAAGAAACATGATCAAAACTTTTAAAAAATTTCATATAATGGCATCTATAAGAAACAGCTATTTTTCCCATGATAAAATGAAAAATAAAGTACAATAAATGTTGATTATGCCAAGTTTTCTCATTCGTCTTTACATAGAAATATCTTATATATGGATAAAATTAATTTTAACAGAAAGGCCTTTATCTTTCACTAAAAAAAACATAAGAAAATGCCTAAATAGCATAAAATTATTAATGAACTTATTTTAATCCTATCACTGCATAAAATTAATTTTCATATTATATTTATTTTTAATAATTTATTTTATTTATTTATTTTAATCTATATTTTTATTGATTTCAGAGAGAGGAAGGGAGAGGGAGAGAGAGATAGAAACACCAATGATGAGAGAGAATCGTTGATCGACTACCTCCTGCACGCCCCACACTGGGGATTGAGCCTGCAACCCAGGCATGTGCCCTGGCCAGGAACTGAACCATGACCTCCTTCATAGGTCGATGCTCAACTACTGAGCCATGCCAACCAGGCTATTTTATTTATTTTTTAAGAATTGAGAATTCCCTTAATTCCTAACATAATCTTTGTCTTTTTAAATTATGAAAATGGGGTCTCCTGGTGGAAGGATAATTTCCTAATGATTCTCTGTGTCTTTTAAGAGTTCACTTGCTAAATTCTTAGGGTTTTTACTTAACTCAGATAGAAATCATGTTTAAGGACACAAGATCTGTGCTATTATAAATAAAATGTTCAGCAAACACGGAGTTATTTATGCCAGCATGTGTTTGCTTTTTCTGGGCACACTAGATGTCTTAATTAAAATCTACCTAAATATATATTCCAGAAATAAAACAACTCAGCTAATATTTGTAGTTATTATACTGAGACATCATGCCACAGACATTTGGTACTAAAAATATTTCTGTGCAGTATTCAACAGTAGGTTTGGCCAAGGCTAATCAATTACTTTGAGTATAACAATACATACAAACAGCAGTCTGATATCAAAGTAATAAAAATCAATAAGCTGATCAATAGACAAATCTCCTATCCAGATTTTGAAGCATTTTTGTCTGGTTTTCTGCTATAATTACCTTTTGATGGACTTAACATGTTTATTGACTGTGAAATTGTATTTCTTCAGAGACAATGCACATCTGGAATAACAGCATGCAATTCAGCAGCCCCCAGAGTACCACACCATTGAGCACAGGACTTCAAATAGAGCCCTCACAGTGAAAATGAAGCTTATTCTTTGATATGCTAATGCCTGTCTTGGCTGAGTCCCATTTTAGACTTGCCAGTACATCAGACAATCTTCAAAGTGTCAGGGGGGTATTTTAAAGTTACTGTAGCATTTGCTTATTTTGAGGAATACACACTCTTACTATTACACAAACAGTTTGGACTTTCTCTGTCTCACTATCACCTTATCATCTTTAATTAGTGCAAAACCCGTGAGTACCAGCCTGTGAGATCAAATGGAAATGCCTGTTTGATGCTCCAAATGCCTTAAGAGGCAAATGGAGGAGCAGCTGTTTTGTATAAAGTGAAGGAAAACAGAAGGTATCATAGAAGAAAAGTGTGTGAAAACTTAATCATCTCCAAATGCTAAATGGCCTTGTCATCGTTATAAGATACGAAGGGTAATAACGGGAAACATTTTCTACTGAGAGTTTTTGCTCCACAAAGATCCCTTCCCTCTCAGCTCTAGTGCTGAGGGCTTGGTTCCAGAAAAGCATCTGATCCCTTGAGCTAGAACTTGGCACTATTGGGTTAAGGAACGTTCTTTGAATGCAATTGCACAGTTTGAGCTTCAATTCCCACCCATGGAGGATAAACTCCTCGGCCTGGAATAGTCACACTATGCAAGTTTGAAGTTCTATGCCATTAAATCAATAATTGATTCTCATAAAATTTGTAATATTTTACACCCATGATAATTATATTAAAATATAGTAAGATATTGGTATTTATTAAACTTTTAAAAATGCTAGAAATATATGGCTTACAATTTAAATGTGGGGCTGTGTTTAAGTCCTGGACATGAGAAAACCAAAATCCAAAATCTTAGTATTTATTTTGTTTAGTCATAGGATTTATAAAATACTAGTAGATATTTTTAAAAACAAAAAAACACCTTAATATGAATATATATTAATATATATGTATGTATACAAAAGTGTTATCAATTACCATCTTGTAGAGACAGGCAATGAGGTTTTTATATTATGAAGCTTGTCTAAATAACAATATCAAAGTAAGAGAAGACAAATGGAAATAAGAAACCTAACAAAGTTATTTGAGTTATTATGTGCTTGGAGTTTTGGATTTAAGAGTAGTATTTATACCACATGATGCAGACTTGACTAATCATACCTTACCATTCTCAGTTTATAGAGTTAGGTGACATAATGCTTCATGCTATTGATAGATGAAACTGAGTTGACTCAGCAGCTCAGAGAAATGGTACTACAGTTGAACATTTTTCTTTGGGTAGCAACCTTAGCTCCAGTATAGCCCTAGATGTCGATAAAGCTATTTCTCTACTCCTTAGGCCCCAGAGAGTGACATTTCTAATATTATTGCATATCCTCTTTGAAAGAGAATGCCAGGTAATGCACTGTTTCTGAATAGACTCTGGGTTTTCATGGGCTTAAAACAAGGTCTATTAGTTTTAGTGCTCTTGAGTAAAGTGATTAAGCATAACTATTGGCATGAGTTTTGTGAGCGAGTACATAACAAGCAGTGCAATAATCTTCATAAGGCACCAGGCACATCAGAAAGAATGGATGTTTTCCTTTGAGTTCGACACAGCAAGTGCTTCTACAGAGAATGCAGTCCATTAACCAGTGATGCCCTAATTTACATTCAGTTCAGTAATTGGGTCAGGAAGCGATAACTCTTTACGGAATTATACAATTTTTGACCTAAAAGAGCTGAGATGCCATTATGTGTACCTCTTTTATTTTAACTGAAACTTGGGCTGAAATGGCTTAAACACAAAAACGTAAAGGTGCGTGATATGGTAATAAGAATCTTAGAACTTTGAATGGAAAAAAATTATATATATACTTACAATCTTGACACTGTCCCTCATTTTTAAGTTGTAATGAAACAAAATTCAGAAAAGACAAATGGTAGGCTTATGATCTCATTTTAGATTATAGAACTGAAATTACATCTATGTGTTATTAAAGAAGTTTTTAGGCATTAATGTCACAGACTCTGGAATTAGAATGTCATGGTTCACCTCCTGGCTCTCCCTCTAACTACATTGCTGATTTCCAATATGCTAATTAAGTTTGTGTGCCTTTGTTTTCTCACTAATGAAATGAGAATGAATATAGAGTATCTATTTTTTAACCTATATATCTATGTGATCACTGGTGTTGAGGATTAAATGAGCTGATACACTTTAAGTGCCTAACTCAGAGATTAACACATAGGAACTGCTCAGTGTCCTTGTCTGCATATGTGTGTGTGTGTGTGTGTGTGTGTGTGTGTGTGTGTGTGTGTGTGTATTTTGTGAAGGATGGGAGAATCATTGAGAAATATTTTGGAGATATGGTACTTCCTCCCTAAATAAGTCATCTTTGGCAAGCTATGATCTATAGGCCAAAGCTGTCCCACCTCTGTATTTGTATATAATTTTATTGGAATGAAGCTTTACATACATTTATGTATTGTCCATGTCTTCTTTCATGCTATAACAGCAGACTTGAGTAGTTGTACATGGGACATGCACTACTGTAAATATTTTCATCTGTCCATTTACAGAAAAGCTTGAAGACCCCTGCCCTAGGACAATGGCATTTCTTACACAATAACACTAACATCATCATACCAAAAGAATTTAACATTGATCTACTATTGATTAATATGTAGTCCATCTTCAAATCACTCCAATTGTTTGCAATAAGTCCTTCCACCGATTCTCCCATGCTCTTTCAAAGCCCTCCTTTCTATGCCCAGCAGCCAGTGCTCTGATCTAACAGGTTCACACCCATATTTTCTTACACAGAACGGGCCTCCATCTGATGTGAGATCATTTTGTCACCTCTTCAAGGACTCTGCTATTTTATTTTCATTTTCACACAATCTCTACCTGAAACTCCACTCCTGAGGGGCTTCACTTACATAAAATTGAAGTTGGTAGTTTCTCCCATTTGTGTTATAAGCATGGGCTTTACTAATCTCCATATAGCATTTAGTATAAGAATTTAATTTTTGGAAAATGCAAAGGCATTAATTTTTGGAAAATTCAAAGGCTCCCATTTTCTCTTTATTCTGTCCCTTTTCCTTTAACTTCTTATTGTTATTATCATCATCCTCACCTTTATTCTCATCATCTCCAACCAATGCTTTTTTATGAATTCAACAATCAAGACTGTAGAGATACTTCTGGAATAGACTGGAGTCTATTAGGAGGGGGTGTATGCAACAGAATATTTCAAATTAAATTGTGATGAATTTACTTATTTTGAACTTAGCATTTGTTTTGCTTGTATTTTTTGTTTGTTTGTTTCCCTGTAATCTGGTTCCCTTTTTTAACCCTGTGTAGTGGTCTTTTTTTCTCTTTGTTTTTTGCTTATTTTCTATATAGATTCAGTTATCTCTATCTCAGTAATGTTGCAAGTTCTTATTTTAGAACATTTTGATATCTCATAAGTAGGAGTTGTGTGTGTATTACTTATATTTATATTAATACTAGAGGCCCAGTGCATGAAATTCATGCATGGGGTAGGGGTGGGGGGGCCTTCAGCCAGCCTGCACCCTCTTGCAATCTGGGATCCTTTGGGAGATGTTTGACTGCTGGCGGTTTAGGCCTGATCCCACAGGGATCCCTGCGAGATTGGGCCTAACCTGGCAGTCAGACATCCCTCTCACAATCCAGGACTGCTGGCTCCTAACCACTCACCTGCCTGCCTGCCTGATTGCCCCTAACCACTATGCCTGCCTGCCTGATCGCCCCTAACTGCCTCTGCCTTGGCCCCTGCCACCACAGCGACATCCAGAAGGTTGTTCGGCGGACATTAGACATTAAGTCAGACAGTATGATAAAAACTGCATGATATCATTTATATGTGGCATCTTAAACATTGAACTTGCAAAAACAGAGTAGAATAGTGTGACCAGGGGTTAAGGGTAGAGGAATTGGAGAGATGTCAACAGTACAAACTTGCAACTACAGATAAATAAATCTAGGATATCTAATGCACAACATAGTGATTATAGTCAACAATACTGTATTACACATTTCAACGTTTCTAGGAGACTAGATTTTATAAGTTCTCAGTACAAAAATGTCATGATATTATATGACATGTTATATGTGTTACCTAAAGCTGCTGTAGAAATCATATGGAAATATATAAATGTGCCAAACGAACACATCGTACACTTTAAATTTACATGTTTTGTCAATTTTATTTCAATGAAGTATAAAATAAAATAAAAACTATAACAATCTATTAATCAAACAATAATTGCTCTAGTTTTATTGTAAAGAATAGGCTATAGAAGAGACCATATAGAAGCAGAAAAGTAATCAGCAGTCATTTCAGACTATGTATGGTGATTGCCATGGAATTGGATGCAAGAGATATTAAAGAGGTTGAACCAGTAAAATCTGATAAATGGTTAAATGTTTTTAACTGATAATATATAAAAATAATGTATGCTGTTTTAGATTTTTGGTTGGGGAACTAGGTTGAATGTTTGTTTTCATGTAATGTGCTGATTCTGGAGGGATAAGTCACATGTTTAGGGCTGGGCTAGAAATACAGCATGAGTGACAGTGTTACTACATAGTAGAATGTCTATAATGAGAAAACTTGCATAAGCTAGAGATCTTAAATATGACAAAATTTAAAGGTCATACAAAGCAAGAGAAACCTTCCAAAGAGAACGAGAATGAGGACCCAGAGAGACTGAAGGAAAATGAGGGAATTTACAACTCAGTCATGGAAGCCAGCTTCAGATAATGGGAAGAAATGTGGAGGATATGGTGCTTTACATAGGAGGAACTATTTAAGATGGAAGAGAATTAAGGAAACAGGCCTGAGTTCAAATTGAAAAAGTGCTGCTTATTAGTATGTTTCCTTGGGCAAGTCTTCACTAAACCTCATTTTCCTATTGGTACAACATTATAGTATATTCTGCAAGCATTACATTAATTTCTAATTTCAAAGTGATGGACACTCAGTAAATGTTTGCTGTTTTTATATACTCTTGATAGAAGCCTGGGGCACATTATTTAAACTGTGCATGGTCTCACATTTCAAGAAAACCATTCAGCAATCAAAATAAATTTTAAAAATTCCAATTCATTTCACCTGCCTTGTAAATCATCCTTAAAACTCACAGCACTACATTTTTAAATGCTTTTAATGCTTTATTTTCTCCTCAGTATTTGGTCCCCCTCACTCTGCTTTGGGACATCTTATATGCCAAAATAGCCTAATTCTCTCTGACCGTCCTGATTAGCACTGCAGTTTCTCTGTGACCTCTATGCATTACCTGCCTCACTTACTGCAATAATGATTTATTTCTTGCTACCTTTATAGCTCTGCTCCATTTATCTTTTCATTCTAGGACTCAAGCTGAGGAGCAACCTCAAACTGGAGCACATTGTTCTTTTGGCAAGAACACTGATGGAAACATGTAAAGATAGTTAAGGCTTCTGCTCAGAATCTGTATTCACATTGCATTAGCCTGAGCCAGACATATAGTAAATCTGACAGTGGGGTGGGAAGAATACTCCTGTCATAGCAAAACATTATAAATCACATGGTAATAAGGAGAGGTATATACTATTTTTACAGGGAATGAGAACTAAATAACTGAGAACAGTCACATCATCTACCACAATAGGGAAAAAAAAATTAAAATAAAGTTGGTTCTAATCAGTATTCTCACCAAGTCTTCAAACCTTCATCAGTTTCAGGCAGGCAAAGTAAAATTACCTTATGGACGAGAGATGTGGATTGGGAAGGGAAGACCTTGGAAGGCACTCACATGTTAACAGATCTTGCTCCTGATACTGCTGATTGAATGAGCAATCTAGGAATGCAGGATTTTTTTTTTCTTAATCAGAGAATTGGAAGTCTACATTTATTTTAAAAGTTTTTTTTTTTTTTAATTTCTAAGAAGTAATAATGTCTATGATAGGTGCATGTAAGTGTGTGGTTGAAATGGGACTTAGAAGATGACTAGGGTTGAGGAGGAGATGGAATACCAAAGCTCAATTGTTGAATAAATGTTCAAAACAATGGCAGGATACAGAGTAGAGAGGAAGACTATGACCTGGATGTCAAACTTTAATTGATTGAGGGAACTTGTATCTGGCAGTGACATGGAGAAATGGAGGCTTATACATAAGGATCATTTATTTAACTGATAATGGAGAGATAAATACTTGAAAATATTTTGGGCAACATTATCATTGTGGATGTTTAAAATGTTCTAAAAGTTGAATGAGGTGGTTGAAATGAGCAGAAAGTGTCATAAAAATTTGATGTGCAGGCTGATTCTGCTATATTTTGTTCTAAGTATACTTTCAATACAAATGCTGTACTCTAGTAGATGGGATTAAAATATTGATTTCAAACTCATCTTACTATGGCAGAATGCAGTCATTACTCAAAATGGGAAAGGACCTGGAATTGTAAGATCTGAATTTGAACATCACTTCTTTATGTCACGTAGCCTAAGATTGAATCATCTCTTTGTTCTTTCCAATTCTAAAATGTGTATGCCCTTAAGGCAGCGATTTTCAACTGGTGTGCTGGTGTGTCAAGGCAGGCACACTGATGTGCCAGAAGAATTTTAAAAACATGCAATATCTGACTATTTAGTTAGGGGCTCTGACCTCTTTTCCCTTAGATTGTCAAATAAAAATATGACAACAGCCAACCCAACAATAGCCTTGGGTGTAAATGCTCTGCCTTAAACCATAAATATATCGGTCATATAATAGGGTTGCATATTATTGGTCATAACACATAATAAGGTTATGTCTGGTTGATTAATTTTTGGTACCAGAAATCTTAAATACAAGTATAAGCACCTGACTTTTTAAAAAGTCACTTTGGAGCAAAAAGGTTAGGTAATTCCTCTCTCTCATTTTTCTTTCTTTCTTTCTTTCTTTCTTTCTTTTTTTTCTTTTTCTTTTTTTTTTTTTGTAAATCAATAAAAATTATACCTATCATTTTTGTCAGATTGGCAAAAATATATAACCTATTTTTGGTGTGCCACAGAATTTTAGTTTATGTGTTCCACGAGATAAAAAATGGTGGAATATCATTGCCTTAGTGTCATGTCCATACTTTATTTTTATAGCACTTTGTGTCTTTCATTAACTTCCGTTTCAAAGTCCTTGCATTTTCTCAGACTCTTTAGCCGTGAATTTTTAATTTAATGAGACCCTGTTACGATTTCATACCTACTTATGATTATGAGTAATTGCAATTATACTTAAACGTAACTTTTTATCTTCCAAAATAAGAAAAGAATTAAGTTTCTGCTGTTCCATAGTTGACCTGCCTTAAGACTCATTTGTTGTAAGCTTTATGCACTTACTAGTATATTCAGCCTATAGCAATCAAACGTCATTGTTTCACAAATGATAGAGTTTGAATTTGAATCACATTGAATTAGAATTTATAAAATCAATCATTTAAAATTACTTTAATAATTAGTTGAGTATTATTTATTATCTTTTAGGAATTATTGAATTTATGAGTCATGAAAACTTTACATCATAAATTCAATTTATAGTAATAAAATATATTTTCTCAAGAGGAAACAAACATTACCATACATCAGTAAATAAAAAATAAAAAAGAATAAAGCTCTTGCTTTGAGGAGAAACATTTTAAAATGCAGTGTGAACTAAGTCAAAAATATTTTAAAAAGAATTTTTATTTCACTGAATTTAAGATTTGCATTTTTCACAATGCTATGTAGAATCAACTAGTGGTTTGGTAAAAACCATTCATAATCAAAGTAGAATGAAAAAAACTAACAGATATATCATTTAAAATTATCAACATTTATATTGCACCATATTGATTTTAGGAAAAAAAAATTGAATGAGTGCTTGTTTTTATTACCTGGTAATGGTTGTTAATATTAATGGGAAAATAAGTACACCTTGTGGGAGGAATATTGTAGACAAATTTTTCTCTTGGGACTTCATATGAATCCAAAACCTTGAATTCGTATGTACAAATGGCAATATAGGAACAGAGCTACATTAGAAATATATAATATTAAGCACTGTTCCAAGCCTAATGGGAAATCTGTTTAAGGTGATCATCAAACTTACTTGACTAAAATATCTATGTGACCCAAAAGTCAGTTCTCTGCTTTTATGACCTATCACAATGAAATGTACAAATTAGGGAACTAATCACACCTTAACATTAGACTTTTTAAATATCAAGTTTCCATATTTGTAGAGTTAACTTTAGAGTCTTAATTCATTGTTCATACTTGAAAAACATTTTGACAGAAGTTATCCTTAATTTCATATCATTAAAAATGAATTCTCTGTTCATTGGTATTAAAGATACATTAAAATAATTTTGAGTTGCTCTAACCCAGTGGTTGGCAAACTGTGGCTCGCAAGCCACATGCGGCTCTTTGGCCCCTTTAATTTTTAGCAGAGGCCAGCTTAGGAGTACCCTAATTAACCTTTTGCATTCGGATGTCGAGATTAAAATTACTCTTTGAATGTATCAATAATTTGAAATATAAAAAAATCCAAATAAATAAGTTTGTATGAAAAGAAACTCCAGTTTTTTATTCTACTGCCACGCTTTGTAAAATCTGGGGTATTTAAAAAATTAAATCCCGAGTAGAATAAAGGAATCGAGAAAAAAGCAAGCAAGTGCAAAGGGTTAAGTTAATAACAATGTACCTACCTATATAGTTTAAGTTTAAAAAATTTGGCTCTCAAAGAAATTTCAATTGTTGTACTGTTGATATTTGGCTCTGTTGAGTAATGAGTTTGCCGACCACTGCCCTAACCAGTTTGGCTCAGTGGCTAGAGCGTCAGCCTGTGGACTCAAAGGTCCCAGGTTTGATTCCAGTCAAGGGCATGTACCTTGTTTGTAGGCACATACCCAGTAGGGAGTGTGCACGAGGCAGCTGGTGGATGTTTCTCTCTCATCGATGTTTCTAACTCTCTATCCCTCTCCCTTCCTCTCTGTAAAAAATCAATAAAATATATTAAAAATAATAATAATTTTGAGTTGATGATCAGGATTACTGTATCATACATGTCCTATATTGGCTGAAAATGAAACTCAACTCATAGATATTTTGAAAGTTGAAACATAATTTTCATGGTATTGTTTTGATAAATGTTTTATACAAATCCATTTCTTTTTTTCTTTATTCTTTATTTCCAGTTGTTCAGGCTTCCTTTACACCACTACACAATGGGAAACTGTCCCATTCATTGGCAAAGAATGCACACTAATGAATTCCACTATGCCATACATTATGCAAAAGCCAAGCAGCCTGAAATATCACTGTAATGTGTTATTGTTCCCTTTGACAAAAAAGTAAAACTCATGGTGAATGCTGGTTGATTTTCAAAATATTTAGCAAGGTCTTGGGATTCTTTCTTTCTTTCCTTCTTTTATTTTTTTACTGTTACTGATTTTAGATTTTCTTTGTCAACATATCTTATATTTTAAATTTTACTTTATTTCATAGAATAACTAAGTAAATAGCTTTAGTATTTGACTATATTTTCCTACTATTGTTTATATAGTGGCCAATAGTATGTAATCTGTTGGAATCTGTGGCTAAGAACTGAACATACGCCCTCTGTGTCCTATGTACTTAAAATTTCATAATATATATGTGCTTAGTTCTAAAGTTCCATGCATGTGCTTATTTGATAATTATATGACACTGAAGCAGGGGATTCCTATTAATACTAAAAGGATTTTAAAAAAATATCTGCATATCTCAATTATTTCAGTGAAAAATGAATTCCTTGAAAGACACCTGCCATCCCAAATAATTTTGGATGAATCTGGTTTAAATACAGTTAAACATTTTATTTGTTGAAGTACTTCATGTTTATTATTCACAGAATGCTTTGGGATTTGGGTTTTTAGAAGTGGAAAATTGGAAAGGTAAATATGGGGTGGGGGGAGAGCTAATGGTAGATAAGAGTATTTTAATACAGTTATGTAGATTCCTCTCAGGAACCTCTGGGATGTTAAGTGTCTTGTTTAGGTAAATGGGGGCTAAATGAGGAGAGGGCAGAGAGCTCTCTTTGGTGTCAGCTGTTTCTTAATTGTCTTCAGTTCAAAATAATCCTTATGCTAAAATGGCATATTTTAAGATGGCATATTCTAATCTCCAACACCTACATCTTTAAAAGATCTAGAGCTTTGCTAATTGTTAGACTATTTACATAAGTAGTGTAACAGGGAATGAATACACTATCCTATGTAATAAAAGCCTAATATGCTAAGTGTCCAGTTGGCCGTTCAACCAATAAAACTGTAATATGCTAATGATATGCTAAGGCCATTCAACTGCTCACTATGATGTGCACTGACCAAGAGGGGGCTGATGCTCTGACCAGTAGGTTAGCTTGCTGCTGGGGTCTGGCTGATCGGGATTGAGTGAGATGGGTCAGACATGCCCTGGAGACCTTCTGCAGTCCCTCCCTGGCTGGCCAACCTTCAGCATCCCTCTCCAGCCCCAATTGTGCACCAGTGGGGTCCCTTGGCCTGGCCTGCACCCTCTTACAATCCAGGACCCCTAAGGGGATGTTGGAGAGCCAGTTTTAGCCCGATCCCGCAGGCCAGGCTGAGGGACCTCACTGGTGCATAAATTTGTGCACCAGGCCTCTAGTACTTATATAAATGCTAGAGGCCTGGTACATGAAATTCATGCATGTGGCAGGGGGATGGTGTATGTCCCTCAGCCCAGCTGGCACCCTCTCCAATCTGGGATCCCTCAAGGGATGTCCGACTGCTCAGTTAGGCTTGATCCCAGTGGGCAGTCGGACATCCCTCTCACAATTCAGGACTGCCGGTTCCCAACTGCTTGCCTGCCTGCCTGCCTGATTGGCTATAACTTCTTCTGCCTGCCAGCCTGATCACCCCCTAACCACTTCCCTGCCAGCCCGATTGCCCCTAACTGCCCTCCCCTGCAGGCCTGGTTGCCCCCAAATGCCCTCCCTTGCAGGCCTTGACCCTCCCAACTGCCCTCCCCTGCAGGCCTGATCACCCACAACTGCCCTCCCCTGCTGGCAATTTTGTGGCAGCCATATTGTGTCCACATGGGGGTGGCCATCAGTGACCACATGGGGGCAGCCATCTTGTGTGTTGGAGTGATGGTCAATTTGCATATTACCTCTTTATTAGATAGGATTGTTCTCTTGAAGGTAGAGTTTACATGTTGAAAGTTTCTTTTCTAAGTGTATCTTGCTAGAGTCAGAAATTTCAATTCAACCTAAGGAGCAACATGACTTTCAAGGCCCTAGCTAATGCTAACCACCCAGACATGGGAATGCAACCAGATGGCCAACTCAAGGACACTGACCATGCGAATCCATACTGGGAGCAGCAAGGACACTGCCTGCATGTCCATAGCCTCTCCCCTGAATTTTTTGTTGGTTTACTTCTCTATCCTTATAAAAGCCTGCACCTGCACAGAGATCTTAAGATCAGTTTTTCTGAGGACATGACTCCCCATCTTCTTGAATTGCTGGCAATTTGAATAAACCTCTTTCCTTTTCTATACCGGCACCTGTCTCAATAGTATGGCTTTGGGTAACATTAATAGTTCACAAAACATAAAAAAATAAAAATAATCAATAGTTAACCTCTAACTTAACTCTTGATTTAGTTTGCTAATTGTCTTTAGAAATAAATTCAGTAGCATTACATAAGAAGTACTTTATATTTGCAAACATCTTTCTTCTCAGTATAGGATATATTCAAATTACTAACACTTCCTTCAGTATACTGCCAGTCTTGGAGTAAGCAGTAAATAAAATACTAATATTTTAATGATAAAGGCATATAATTACCCTATATAATAAAAGCTTAATATGCTAAGTGTTCTGTTGTCCTTTCAACCAATCAATGCATAATATGCTAATGATATGCTAAGGCCGCTCAACTGCTCACTATGATGTGCACTGACCACCAGGGGGCAGACAGTCAACCAGTCTATCAGTTGCTATGATGTGCACTGACCACCAGGGGGCAGACACTCTGACTGGTAGGTTAGCTTGCTGCTGGGTTCTGGCTGATCAGGACTGGATGAAACAGGCTGGACATGCCCTGGGCCTTCCTGTAGTCTCTCCCCACTGGCCAACCTCCTGTGTCCCTCCCCAGCTCTGTGCACCAGTGGGGTCCCTTGGCCTGGCCTGTATCCTCTTGCAATCCAGGACACCTTGGGGGATGTTGGAGAGCTGGTTTCGGTCTGATCCTGCAGGCCAGGCCAAGGGACCCCACTGGTGCACGAATTTGTGCACTGGGCCTCTAGTCACTATACGTATAATGATGTTAAGACCATGAAAACTTATCCATTATGATATTTTAATTTAACCACATACCAGCAGACTACTAACATGGATTAGTGAATTTTATTGTTGTTAGGAAGAAATAAGTTAATGCTCCTGAAGTGCTTAGGATAACATTTGACATATAAACAATGCTCAATAAATATGATTTCTCATTTTATTAGAGAAGTACAAAACATTTTATTAATATAAAGCTTTGCTCAAACTTTTGTATGTACAGTGTGTGCAAGTGACACTTATGCAAAGGTTATTACTCAGGTAGTCTTAGTTGAGTAAAAACACAGTTATTTTTGGAAGTATATTTTTAGTGTTGTTTTTTTTCTTTCTAAATTTGACTTGGCTGGTAATTGGATCAAGCCTATTAGATAAGATTATATATATGTTACATATATAAAGAATATGTATATAACTTTAGAAAATTAATTGTAAGGCTAAAAGCAAGACACCCATGAAAAACACACAAGGTGTCAAAACAAGCCAGAGGAAAATCATTTGGGCAAAAAATGAAATAGGATCCCAAGTCAAATTTATAGAAAATATTCCTTTATTAACTTTTGGTCGAGAATATGTTTGTATATTTTCAGAAAACAACTCTGAGACCATGTGGATTCCAGCAACAGAGAGGAATCGACAGGACTACTCCAGCCATGAAGACAGAAGAGAAGCAGTCCAGAGATGGAAGACTCTGACGTGGCCTTCCCATACTAGCAGTTAGTAGCTGTGCATCACTGCAGGTTGCCCAGGACCAAACCAGAGAGAGTCGGACCTGCATTACCACCATTTGTCCACCATTCAGAACTGAAATGTCAGTGCTGACATGTACACATAAGGAACTGTTGGACATTGAAATTGGGTCTCAAAAGAACTGTTGGCCCAGAAAGAAACTCACTACAGATTGATTTATTTGCCTGTCACCATAACCATTATTGCTTGTCTCATTTTCGGTTCTTATAAGTGTATTTCTAATAGCACATGATCTCATTCATCTAGGGGAAATAATGAACAACATAGACTGATGAACAAGAACAGACCCAGAAACAAGGAGGCATGGATCAGACTGTCGGGCCTCAGAGGGAGGGTAGTGGAGGGTGGGGGTAAAGGGGAGAGATCAACCAAAGGACTTGTATGCAATCATATGAGCCTAACCAGCGGTTAAGGACAACAGGGGTGTGGGGGCATGTGTGGGGAGGGGTGTGGGATGGGAATGGGGGGATGAGGACAAATATGTGATACCTTAATCAATAAAGAAATTTAAAAAAAAAGAATATGTATATATCAGAATAATTTTATAGAAATTATTTTATTTTAATTTTAGTAGCTGAAATAATTTTAAATTATGAGCAGAGAAATTCACAGTAGTTTATCTAAATTTTAATTTTTTAAATAAAATAATCTGGTGAGATTAGGTTATAATTACAATAGAGAAAACAGAGTTATGATAATCATTGAAATAATTTATGTAAAGTGCTTTGTAAACTTCAAGCAATAAAATTCATAATTTTGACAGAGGTAATCTTATTTTCAGACTTCACTAAGCTGAATTGTTCTGATGTACTGATAAAAAAGAAAGCTATTTTGAAATATAAATTTTACTTTTAACAAATTGGTATTCTCTTATATCTCTTCTGAATTGACAGAAGATCCCATGTCATGTTGATTATTAAGTAGTTTTTAACAAGTCCCCTGGTGCTAGGAACTGCATGGAAGCAGTCTATAGTCCTGTAAAATACAATTAATTTGAATTAACTTCTGCTTAATGCTAATCATGCAATACATTCTTAGTGTCACAAAGTCAATTAGCATAGAAATGTTTTGCAATTTTTGAAATATTTGAGACTTTATGTACTTAATTGTGATTCTTTCACAATTTGTATACATTTTATTTAATTTTATTGCCTTATTAGATTAACAAGGACTTCTTTTATGTATGATAAAAACATTGATATACAATAAAAAACTGTGTATCAAAAATATATTATAAAGTAAACAGCACAAATGAAAGAGCAAGCAAAAATATTTGTGATACATATACTAGTCAATGAATCTATGTACATAATCAGTAAAGCATCCAGAGGTTATTCATATAAATATATAATCAACCCAACAGAAAAAGGTGTAAAACACATCAATAAGTGTTGAGGAAAAGAAGACAGACACACAAAGATTACTTTACAGTTCTATTTTATAAAGTTTTAAACAGGCAAAACCAAGCTACATTGTATAAGGATGCTTATTTAGATGATTAAAATAAGTGATTACCGAGATACTATGATTATCTCCATCAGGTGGGGACAGTGTTGAGATTTCTCAGGGACTGTGGGTAAAATCTGCAATTCTGACAATATTTTAACCTAGGAGGTTGTTACATGGATGTTTGCTTTAACATAATTTGTCAAACTTCATATTTATGTATTTTTTATGTCCTCTTCTGTCTGTCTGTTCACTGATACAATGAAAATGTGAGATAATAAAAGATATAGAATGACTGGGAAATTGGGAATGTACAATCTCCATCAAAATAATATAGACACATGTAGTGGAATCAAAATAATTTTCAATGATCATAATCAGTGAGGCCATTCTGCTATAGTATCTACTCTGGAATATAAAATTATTAGTTAGGTAAAACAATTTTGGGTTTGGTTCTCTATTTCTGTTTAATAAAGAACTTTTGAATGTAGAAGAATTTATGACTGGTAATTTAGTTATATATTAACTACAGGCCTGGTGCATGAAATTCATGCATGGGTAGGGTCCCTAGGCCTGGATGGCGATCAGGGCCGATAGAGGCCTTCCTGCTGCCAGCTGGGACCTCCCTTGCCCAGCTGCCAGCTGCCAGCTGCCAGCCAGGGGCTTCCTTCATTCCGCACTGCCCCCTGGTGGTTAACACATGTCATAGTGAGCAATGGAACCCCCAGTCTCCCAGTAGAACTCCTGAGGGGATACTTTGCATATTAGACTTTTATATATATATATAGATAGATCATTAATGTACAGTTAGCATTTATGTGATAATGTTATTTATTAAATAACCTTAAAATTAGAAATTTAAAATATAGAAATACTATAGTTTAAGTTACTTTAATTTTAAACCATCTGCTTTTCTGTTTGCCCAAATAAAATAAAATTAAAAAGGAAGAAAAATATTAAGTATTGACAGATTTCCAAGGGAAAATAATTGTATTGAAACAGAGTTATTAATTTTAGTTTTTCACTTGGTTACAGAATAAGCAACTAAATGTAATTTGACCTAGAAGCTAAACATTGTAATAGTCCCAACAGCCCTAATTAGTGGGAGAAACTGAGCTTTTACCATATAACCTTCAAATCATCTCTTTGAATTTACTCTTTGCTTCTAAATCTCACTGTTTTCCCAAGTGTTTCCCTTGTCTCATTTTATACTGTTAATGAAACAACTCAATCAACAAGCCAGATTCGTACGTGAGTCGATTTTTACTGAGGTGGAATTAAAAGTCAGGCACTGCCCTACAAATTTTTATTTGTATTAAAAATAAAAAGGAACATGCCATTATCTTCTAATAATTGATTTAAAAATTGCCTTTTTAGCATGATCATATTTTCTCTATACATATATATATATCCCAAAAGAACAGATCTGCAGGAAAATAATATTAATAAGATACATTCACCTTTCTTGTTTCATAGTACATCACTATTATAACACTGATACTTTGTGTGTTATTAAGTGAGGATAAATGCCTATAACCAGTTTAATGGCATTTGGAGCTGTTCCTTGAAAGAACTGCTCTGGTGCCTGCTGTGAAAGTCAAAAACACCATCTAAACATACTTGCTGGCTCCTCTCCACCTGGAAGTCATGCAACAAAACTGTACCTTTGTTCACAGAGAGGGTACCTCTTTCCCATTCCAATGTGGACTAGAAAGAGACAAGTATGTCACAGGACACCTAGATGATAACCTTTGCCAGAAGCTCCAAATGGAAGAGTCAGACTCTAATTGTTAAGAGATTTACAGTCTTTGTAAGCAGAATGCTCTTTAATGAGTGTCATGGGTACTTAAACTCACTCTGCACTCTTTGTTGGTTTGTTTCAAAGGTTAAGGCTGTCCGTGGTATATGCAACATGTGACTGGATTCTTTGACAAAAGTTTAAGGGATTCAAGAAAGTGAGGACAATTTTCCTTTCCATGATATTTGAGGTACACAAGAGATTATGATCTCTAATGAAATGTTAGAAATGTGGAAACATAAAACAAAGAAAGAACCAAGTATTGAACAATTTAGGGTAGTTCCCCAAAACCTTGGTAATAAAAGTAGTAATAGATAAAAATGAGCAATACATTTTGTTGCCATACATTATCTTGTCAATGTGTCTCATTGGATGAATCCAGCTAGAAGCCAGCTCACAAAGGGACTTGTAAAACCCAACTTTTCATGTGTCTGCCTGACTCTCTCTGTCCCAATACAGAGCAGAATAAAAGTAGAATGAGAAATGGATCTGGAAGCAAAGAGTCTAACTGTCTGGACACAGCCCCTGAAAGACAATTTATTTTAAAGGAATGCTGAGTAGACATAATAAGTTATGGAAGTTGAATGGAGCTGTAACTTTGTGTACCACAGAGCACCTGATCCATTACACAGAGTGTTCACACTAACAAAGACAGGTGTGTGTGTGTGTGTGTGTGTGTGTGTGTGTGTGTGTACTTGAATAACTAGTTTAATTACCCCAACATGTCAGTGCCCAAACAGACTTGCAATTAAAATATTAATACCTCAATCACCCTCACAATCACCAGTGAACTTAACCCTGAACAAGGTATTCTTCTTTCATGATCCCAAGGAAGCCTCAAACATCATGAGTTGTAATATTGTGACTAGAGCAAATCAGTAGAATGTACCTCTCAAAGTATTCATAGACCCTTGCAGTGCAGGACTGACCAGCTGTTGTGTTCATCACGAATAGTATTGCTATGAGACAACTCAGTGGACTCGAGTCCCATCCAAAAGCACAGAGTACAGCAATGGTGGAGTAGCTGAAAAGGAAACAATTAATGTAAGAGCAGATGGATTTATGGGTGCAAGTAAAGACCACTCTGAAGTTTGCAACAAATACTCTTGTTTATGGTAAACTATGTACAGATAAATACACACATTTTTAGAGGAAAATATTTGATCCACTGTGAAAAAATGGGAAAACAAAATTAGGGTATAAATATTAATGAAATCTTGTTTATCACAAATGCTGGTAAGATTCTCTGATACATTGGTTATATTGAGGTTATTTAAAAAAGTAAATCAAGATAACATAAATCTAATAATGAGTTGTTTCTTAAGTAACTGAGTAATTTTAACACTGGAAATTGTATATATATATATATATATATATATATATATATATATATATATACTAGATTTTAAATTTAATAGTGTAGATAATTGCTACTCTCTACACACATACACACATAAGACAAAATAGTTTCCTTTGGTTTTGTTTCTAAAGTTGTTGAATACATTTTGTAACATTATTAAATACAAGATCCAACTGTAAAAATAAGTAATAACTTTAAGTAAGTTCTTAGATTATATCTTAGTATTGCAATTTATATTATTGTGATAAGATCTACATGACATATTGCCATATACACAAACTTTAAAAATCCTAACCATAAAAGAGAATCAAAGGAAAAGGGTGGTTTGTTGTTTGTTAGGCAGTAAGAGCCAGATGGTTGGGACTAAAAAGTTTACTCTTGGGTGTTCAATGTGATATCAAGGAATAGGAAAGCAAAGGCCGTGTCTCCCAAAGAAAAAGCAAGGTTGAGTACATCCACAAAAGGGTAGGATCGGTCTACCTAAGGGACCTCATATTACACAGTTGTGCTGACTGCCACATTAAAATATGCAGGATTAAATTAGCCTACTAGCTGAAGGGAAAAAAAAGATACACAACAAATTTGGAAAAAGAAATGGACAGAAACTGTGCAGGTAACCAAGAGCAAATTTATCTCAAGATGTGATTTAGCTCGTCCTATAGAAGAGATGAATTAGAATCGGCCTAACTCACCATGAAAGACAGTGTTTAGTTCAAGAAATGATGTTACTAGGCCACCTATGTATGGAGGCCACTGCCTAAATTTACGCCTTGGTATTTCTGGACCCATTTTTATCTAGTATTTCATGAAAAGCAATCATCTGTGGCATTCTTTAGCTTTCTGCTTTTATGTAGAAATGCTTAATGTGCATACTGCTGGAACTAGCTTAATAGTAGGAGCCATTATCTAGTTCAATAAGTAATTTTCCTCTACAATTTCACTTTGCTAAAAACTGACTTGGAATTTCTCTTTCCGAATTTTTAATTACATAAATATAAATAAACACTTAGGCTTTCAGAAATGTAATTTTCACACAATAAGCCTCTGTTATTGTAGGATTTTGGCTTAGCTGCTCACACAAAAGTCATAACTCCTACCTTCCTGAGTCTCATTGCTATCCTAGAGACCCTCTTGCAATATCCAGACCCCTTTCCCACAGTGATATGCAAAACAGTACAGGTTTAAGACTCATTATTTATTTTTATAAGTTAGTTCGATGTGTATATTCAAAAGAAAAAATATGCTTAGTACAGTTTTAAAATAAACAAAATTCTAGTTTGTGAAGAATCTTCTGTATCTAAAAGAGGAAATGTAATTTCTTAGTTATAATCTGCACCACTGACCAAGAGTGTTGTTAGACAAAGGGCTTTTTATAACTATTATCACCTTCATAAATGGCATTCCCAGTTTAAGGGGGTGTTGAGACCTGCTGTGGTGAAAGACAGGGTTCCTTTTCCCCTGCCGAACTGAAGATGCAGGTAAACCCAGGTTTCAACAATCTGGAAGAGGTGAAAGTGAAGGTAGGGGGTGGATTTATGTGGGTGGTGAGAAACCCATGCAATGTATGTGCTACCAGATCACTGCTTCAGAATCTAGGCACTTTTTTCTTCAGCTGCAGGGAGGTTTGGCGGCTGAGTCCTTCCTAGGTTACTGACTGCTTCCTGCTGAAAAAGAGCTCCTTTCTTTCAGGCTCTACCTGTCATTGGAATGACCGAATTGGAAGTACAAGATCTCTTTCCCTTTCCTTTAGTGTAGGACCACTCTAAAGAGATATCCCAGTTCAAGAAGGATTTTGGATAAGCTGAGACCTTTATTGGACTGACTTGCAGTTCAATTACTCTCTTTGCCAAGTTTTTCCTTTTCAGAAAGCACTCCCCAACATAATTACTACATAACAGTCTCCATCTCAGAGTCAGTTTCCCAGGAAACCTAAGTTAGCTCAGGAGGACGAAAGAAAACAATACTTGGTAGAGTGCCCAAGGAAAAGGTTTGGTTTGGAAAGACTCCTCAGTTTGGGATTTAACCTAACTCCATGGTCAGCAAACTGCAGCTTGCGAGCCACATGTGGCTCTTTGTCCCCTTGAGTGTGGCTCTTCCACAAAATACCACGACCTGGGCGAGTTTATTTTGAAGAAGTGGCGTTAGAAGAAGTTTAAGTTTAAAAAATTTGGCTCTCAAAAGAAATTTCAATTGTTGTACTGTTGATATTTGGGTTTGTCGACTAATGAGTTTGCCCACCACTATCCTAACTCATTTGCTTTTGGCTGTAATCTATCCCTACTTACCCAACAAAAGTATTAATAAAATAAGAGTCTTTGAGTGAACTTCTTTATCTTGTAAAATGCCAATAACTTCTGATTCCAATGATATTTGGAAAGAGAAACTTGGTTTCTAAAAAATGGTGGTCATATACATTTCACAAACCAGTAGTCTATTGCCAAATATCAGCCTTAGAATTTAGCCCATGGTTTGGATGATAGTTAAATAATCTCAATTAGATTTTATATGGATATACATCATTTATTTATTAATATGATTCACTGGTGATTAGTAGAAATGAGGAAGTACTTGGCCTGTGAAACTTTATAACCTAGAAAGAGACATACGATTTATGCACAGATAGTACATGACAGAGATTGCCAAGTGTTAGGAAACATACAAATAAGTAAGAGTCAGAGAAAACAATGATTTCTTAGTGCTTGGAAGATTAGAGGAGGTCTTGTAGTTTTATAAATGTGGTAATAGATAAGGTTAAAGGAAGAGGAATGTCTAATTGTCTGAATGCTGGTATAGATGTTTTCACATTAATTTGACATTAATTAGTAAGAATATGAGAGAAGGTAGAGCTGCTATGGAAGGAAATATGATTGGTTGTTATGTTTGTTATATTAGTTGACATATCAAATATGGCATTTAGAGTTGGAACAGCAGAAAATGCCCTACTCATCCTGTCATACCTAATAGGGCAGCTACTTGAACCCCAAACAAAATACCACCTACTCCCTAATGTCTGAGGTTGACATCTTCTTTTCACTGTGTTTATGGAAGCCTGGGTCCCAAGCAGCAAGAAAACAGTGCCTAGTCAGTGGTGGTAAGAGGAACAGTGGCTGATTCAACTCTCTGGTATGGTGGGAGCTTTGCAGAAGGAGGCAGAGTATCAGTTTGTGATCAAGACTTCCAAAATTTAGGCACTCCCTGTTTCTATGTTCCTACACTCTACCTGCTAAGGGGTGGAGAAGACCATTTGTCTACATCAGCCTAAGTTAATGGGTTTTATGAGTGATCTTAGAACTATTTTGGTTTTTTTGCACAGTTCAATTTTTCTCCTCTACACTTGACTCTAAAAATAAGTTGTTTCTAATTTAATGTAAAATTACCATCATTTACATGAAGTGTGTCCAATTAATTCTTAATTGTCATTGCCAAGTAATAAATATATCTGTGTCAGATCACCATTATTATACATTCTGCATAATTTCAACGTTATAATCTATTAATGAACTCTCATTTTTATATAATTCTTTGTTCACTTATTGCAGTTATTTTCCCACACACATATACACCATACACTTATGTTCCAAATTAAGATTAAAATACTGAACTGGAATTTACATTACACTAATGGATAAAAATGTGATAGTAGATAACACATTTCAAGATTTAGTATACATTATAATTGACACATTATATTGAACTGGATACATACATTTTCCATTCTCTTAAATGGATTCAAAGACACTGACCCAGGAATCTATTCCAAGCAAGAATGAGAACAACCATTCTGAAACTAAGAACAGTAGTAGTTTAATAGCTCACAATAATGCCTCTTTGGAGCAAGGCAATTAAATGTTGCATCCAATGAAAACTGCCATGAGACTTTAGGTAGGTAAAGTGTAATTAACTAAATTAGATGTAATGGAAATGCTGCACTTAAACAGTAGTAAGATTATATGGAGACTTGATATACTGTAGTGGGTTGTGGTCCATTTGAGCTCCTAGATATAGTTCAAGGACATTTCCTCTGGAAAGATCAAGGGATTCTTATCAGGGAAAATTGCTGCTGCTTGCCAGCTCGTTCCTAATGAACTTTAAAATGCCCATATTGTACGTGTGCCAATTGGCCCCGTTTTGTTTTCAGGCAGGTGGTCGAAGCCATGCTCAAGTCCCTGCTATCTGGGTGACAGCCTTGATGCAGTGGGAAGTCCCAATGTCCTTTTGATCAAGTCTCATATTCAAACTCTTGCAGTTAGTAAATGCCCAACATTTCCAAATAAATAATAGTCAAGACCTAATTAGTGATAGATATGATACCTACTTAATTCCATCCATTATAATTCTAAGAGTTAATAAAATAAGCGTCTATTTTTAAATTATACTTCAGGCTAACAATTGCAAAATTATTACCTTTAAATTTTGGCCTTTAAATTTATTTTTTAACTGAAACACATAATAGAAATACATCTATTTATGCAGATGCTACATTATAAAAGTTGTAAAAAATTTACTATACTTATGGTTTTTTTTATTGAGAATAATTTCACTTACATTTTTATCCATTACTTTTTCATAACATAGGCTGTAAAATCATAATCATAATAGGCAGAGGTATTTCAGCCATCCCATCACTCAACCCCAGAAAATGTTAGTAAAGTCATGTAACAAAGACTAAGTTTGGATGAATTAATGTCGCCTGAATTTTGCGATATTTTTCCAAATCTCGATAATTGTAATCATACTAACACATCCAACCAGAGTGTATTTTTAAGAAGGATGTTTGTCTGTAGGTAGTCTGAACAAAAGACTATGAGATTTATAATACTTCTGCTTCCTTTTTAACTAAGGTAACTAATAGAGTTTTCATTGCTCAAAACATAAAAAAAAATAAAAAATAAAACAAAAAATCAGCATATTGTTTCATCCACAAAAAGCACATGTTTTTCACTTTTACTTTTGAGGAGATTTTATTTGTTGTCCTTCTAGCAAATCTCCATTATACTTCATTTGTTTCAGAAATAATATAACCTCTAAATATCAGCTATGCCTATATATGACAAAATTCCTCTTCAAGAATATTAACAGCTCCCAATTATTTATTTTTATCTGAAAACCTCTTTTTTTCTGTTGGTGCTGTTAATGTGATTATTTTCTATCTCTTCCCAATTGGATGTTAAACATTGAGATAAAAAACCTTGCTTTATATGCTGCAGTATTGCTTCAGAGTTTTAACAGTACCTAGAATATAATAACTTCCATTGAATAAACATCAATTAAAGTAAAATGAGTGTTCACTCTATCATCCAAAATTATATTTTAATTTATTGGAGATTAAGTGATCAATTCTTATTTTATTTATTCATTACATTTTAGTTTCATTATTCCTCTTGAATTTATTAGTATAGTTTTTATGTTATTATAGTAATAGAAATATATTAATAGGAGAAACTTTACAAGTAACTGTATTTTTTTTTTTTTTTTGCTAAAAGGCTACTAACAGAAAAAAAACCAAAATATTTATCCAAATTTTACATTTGCAGTAAATTCTGATTTAAAGATGGCTTTTCTGAGATTATTTTAAAGACCTTACTTTTTTATAGAAGATAATATTTAAAATTGTATACCTGTTAGTAAGATTTTTAATGAGTTACAAAACTTTCAGAGAAAGAGAACTTGTTTTTCCTTAAAAGAACTGCATAATAAATGTAAACAGACTTCTCATCTACAATAGTGAAAGATAGGAAGAATATACACATATTTCTAAAAGTCTGAGGAAAACAAACTGTGACCCTAGATTCTTGTAACAGGATAAAATTCTCACTCATATGTGGAATCTAATGAACAACATAGACCGATGAACAAAAACAGACCCAGAGACATAGAAACATTGAACAGACTATCAAGCATCAGAGGGAAGGCAGGTGAAGGTAGAGGAGAGGAAGAGATCAACCAATGAACTCATATGCGTATATACATAACCCACAGACACAGACAATAGAGTGGTGAAGGCTTGGGGATGGGGAGGTGGAGATGGTGGGAGAAGGCAATGGGGGGAATAAAGGGACATATGTAATACTTTCAACAATAAAATTTATTTAAAAAATTTGTGAGAGAAAAGATGTCATTTTTTGACTGTCATGGTTTTCAGAAACTGTCACCAATAATGTTTTCTCAAAAAGATAAATGTATATACCTACTGAAGTACTTAACTCAAATGAAAAAAAAAAAAAAGGTTTTATTCTAAATAGATGTTGTTAATTTAATTGTACGCTGAAACTGTTGTGTGTGTATTCTCTGAATACAAAACACACACATATCGATGTAATAGCAAAATGAGCAGTAAAAATTAAATCAGACTCTTTGGACCTACAAAATGCTGAGAAACTCATAAGCATCAGAAACCAAAAGAGTATGGGACCACCATTTATTACTTTCCTCCAAAAAAATTCTGTGGCACATAACTTCTAACCTCTGTGGTACATTTCACTTCACTGTGCTTGTTAAGCCTCGAAATTTATACCTGGAAAATTAAAGCAAGGGAAAGAATCCTTCTGATTTACTAAGGCTGGGATAAGGCATATTCCGACAAACTCAAATATATCCCACTTTTCTATAGTTAAAGGAAAAGCCATTGTTTTGTTCTGGCCCATTCTACTTTCTACCCTTTGTCACTGTGTAAAAGTTCAAGGAGATTTATTACATAAATCTACTGCATACAATGTAATTGTATTTATTCACTAATCTATATCTGCTCTGCAATTCACCTCCTTTCTATGTGGAGAGAAAGCAAGGGGAAAAAGTTTCTGTTAAAGTAAGTTTGTGCAGCAATTATGACCACAGGGCTGAATGTGATATTACCATAATGTTTTGTTTTTAGATGGTTGAGTTAAATATTCAGGAGGCTTTTATGAGCCAAACAGTATTAGAAGCTTTGAAAAATTAATATAATTAAAAGATAAGTATATAACAAAATTCCACTTTGGTTTCAAATATGACTGAATAAGCATAACCTAAATCTTAAATAGTCACTTAATCATTTGCATTAAAAATAGCCAAACTATGTAGGATAAAAACATAACGTGCATAGAAGGCTTGTGTAAAATTATTAAGAAAGAGTAGATAGTTTAAGTAAATATATTGGAAAATACATGTCTTTGTAAAAATCACTAAGTATAATAAATTCTGTTCTCAATGTTTATGGAAAAATTTAGAAATGTTGAGATGGGCATAAAGATTCTAATTTTAAGTAATTTTTGTAAGGTTACAATACATCTGTGTCAGGTCTTGATAACACATCAAGTTCAAAATTTTTCTAGCATATCGTTCTGAACACAGTAAGTTCTTAACAAATATTTGTTTATACTCCTTTTGCATTTTTAATTAAAAATGCAAAGCTAATAATTTAACATTGTCAACGATATATAGATTGCTAAGGTTTTCTATATCATTACTTTGTTTGGGTAATGTATTGGATAGTTAATATGATCTGCTCTTACAAGTAAAAATATTGACATGAAAAAACATGTAACTCCTTATAATGTGTACAATTTGGTCACATTTATCTCTAAAATCCCCACCACTTGCAAATACAACATTTAAATTATTCATACTTATAAACATCAGGACCTGGAACACTATAGTGCATCATTAAGGCAACAAATTATCCTTTTAAAATATTTTTAACATAAGTTTTATATTAAATTATTTTACATCTGTTGAAAAAATAGTTCTCACTCAGCATGCATTATTAATGTGAGTTTTGAAGTAAAAAAACAGATCTCAAGGTTTTTTTTTTAAAAAATAAAACAATTATTTACATTAATTTCTGTATAAAGTGGATTTTATAAATGTGCTGAGTGACTCATTCTGAAAGTGATCCTGAAGCAATCACCTTAAATGTATATGCAGCAGGGATTGTAGTAATTTCCACTGATGACACATTAATAAAAAGGATGCGATTAGCATCATAAGTTAATGTAAAATGTTGTATATTTGTGTATGTAATATTTTATTTTATTTTTTAAAATAAATCTTTATTGTTCAGATTATTACAGGTGTTCCTCTTTTTTTTCCCCCCGTAGCTCCCCTCCACCTGATTCCCCACCCAACCCCATGCCCTTACCCCCTGCCACTGTCTTCATCCATAGGTGTAAGATTTTTGTCCAATCTCTTCCCCCACCCCTCATACCCTCTTTCCCCTGAGAATTGTCAGTCCACTGCCTTTTTTATGTCCCTGATTCTATTATATTCATCAGTCCATTCTGTTCATCAGATTTTTTATTCACTTGATTTTTAGGTTCACTTGTTGGTAGGTATGTATTTGATGTCATTTTGTTGTTCATAATTTTTATCTTTACCTTTTTCTTCTTCTTCCTCTTCTTAAAGAATACCCTTCAGCATTTCATGTAATCCTGGTTTGGTGGTGATGAACTCCTTTAGCTTTTCCTTGTCTGTGAAGTTCTTCGTCTGACCTTCAATTCTGAATGATAGCTTTGCTGGGTAGAGTAATCTTGGTTGTAGGTTCTTCCTGTTCATCACTTTGAATATTTCTTGCCAATCCCTTCTGGCCTGCATAGTTTCTGTTGAGAAATCCGCTGAGAGTCATATGGGTACTCCCTTGTAGGTAACTAACTGTTTTTCTCTTACTGCTTTCAAGATTCTCTCTTTGTCTTTAGCCCTTGGCATTTTAATTATGATGAGTCTTGGTGTGGTCCTCTTTGGATTCCTCTTGTTTGGGGTTCTGTGCACTTCCTAAACTTGTAAGTCTATTTCTTTCACCAGGTGGGGGAAGTTTTCTGCCATTATTTCTTCTAATAGGTTTTCAATATTTTGCTCTCTCTTATCTTCTGGCACCCCAAAAATTCGGATGTTGGTACGCTTAAAGTTGTCTCAGAGGCTCCTTACACTATCTTCATATTTTTGGATTATTTTTTCTTTTTGTTTTTCTGGTTGGGTGTTTTTTGTTTCCTCATATTTCAGATCTTTGGTTTGATTCTTGGGGTACGTTGATCTATAGTTGAGTTTCTGTATATTCTTTATTTCAGACAGTGTATGCTTAATTTCTGACTGGTCCTTTTACATTTTTTTTTTTTGGCATTCTCATTAAGGTCCTTGAAGGTCTCACTAAGCTCCTTGGAGGTCTCATCAAGTTTCTCAGCCATTTTTAGAAGATTCTTGAGTAAACTTATAAATGTGGTTTTGAACTCTGTCGTCCAGTAGTTTGCTTTCCTCCATTTCTTTCATTCGTGACATGTTTCTTTGTCTCCACATTTTGGTTGCTTCCCTGTGGTGATGGAGTGGCTTTGTGTGGTAGGTGACCTATAGGGGTCAGTAACTCAGCCTCCCCAATCACCTGAGGTGGACACTCTTGGTACACCCCTTTGTGGGTTGAGTGCAAAGTCTTGGGGTAGTTAAGCCTTGATTGCTATTGGTACACTGGGAGGAATTGACCTCCAGGCCAATTGGCTGTGGGGACCCGCTGTGTCTATAATGGAAGAACTGCTGTGCTGGAGACACGCGTATGGTGCAGGACTTGTTTCAGTGGGGCTTTGGTGCTCACTGAGTCTGCCTCTTGAATGTGTCACTTATGGATGTGAGGAGTTGACATCTGCTGTCTCACACTGACCACTAGATACACTAGCTTCTGGATCTCCAATGGGGTGCTGGTCAGCTACTGTCTGAGGCCACCCAGCAGGAGCTACAGCGAGAACTACAGTTTTATCCTCTTTGCTTGGGGTTTTGAAGTTTTGTAGCTGATCCAGCTGCAGTTTGTTTGGTTAAGCCGCGATAGGGCAGGCCATTCATATGCAAAAGCTGCTGCTTGGAGCTTGAGTGGGTTTGTAGGTTGTGCGGGGCGGAGTCTCAGGGCATCACTAGGCTAGGGCATGACAAACAGCGATGGCTGCCAGTCAGCTGTCTCTGTGTCTCAGACTGCATCTCAGACCACGTCCCCTCATCCCGCGCCCCAGTGCAGTAAACAATTATTCCTGTGCGCAGCTCTACAAACAAGCCACCCTCACTTTCCGACCCGATGGCAGATAGTCCAGCTTCTCCCCGTAGGAGTTTGGGTTCCCTGCATCTCCCCAGAAACTGGAGTTCAGAGTAATCAGGAGCTTGTCTCCCTTTGGGTTGTAAAAAGCAACGCCCACCACCAGCCTGGATCGTGTGCACCTCCGTACCTCAGCTTTTCAGTGCTTGTGCACTGAATGCTCTTTTCTCTTTCCTTCTAGTTGTAGAACTTCCACTCAGCCAGCTTTCCCGTGGTTCTGGGTGATAGACATTTTGTCTTTTAGTTGTAGTTTTGAAATTGTTGTGTGAGGCAGCAGTTTAGGTGTTTACCTACCCTGCCATCTTGGATCCTTCCCTGTAATATTTTACTTGTAGAATATTTTAAACATCTATATTTCTTTAATATATATTAAAAATAAAAATTAACATTTTCTGTGTTTTATCCAATGTTGTGAGATATCTAAAGAAGGGAATCTGAGGAAGGGAAAATGAAAATGTCAGATCTTGGATTTTATAAAAAGAATTAAAATTTCAAATATTTTATTTAGCTGGGCAGATTTTACAAAGTAGTTGGGTAGATAAATAAAGATAGAATCAATGGAACATAATACAGTATCTTGAAGCATGAGCAGATATGGGAGCTGACAGAAAGAAATGGCAGGGAAAATGTAATAATTGGTATGGAATAAAGATCTGACAGGAGTTGGTAACTCAAAAATAAAAAAATTTTGAGATGAACTCTAATGTTTTATATAATAGAGACTGTGATAATGGCAACACAAATTATAGATAGGATAATTGATGGTGGGATTTCAATTAAATGAGAAGATGATGCTTTTGCTTTAGACAGTAATTGGCAATTCAGTTTGAGCTTAAAATTTCACTTAGAAATAAACAATGGTTGCTCTGGTTTTAGTATGGGGCATAAGAAAATTCATTTTTGAGCTCTCAACACCAAATATGGGCAAATAACCCTGTAGAAATGCAGAATACTGAATCATAATAGCTTAGTTTTTAAGTTACTGTAGAAAGTACTTATCTGAGGTCTTTCATTTAACGGGAAGATGGAAGATCAGAATTTAAGTGATGCTTCTCATATCCACAGAGAGAACTCACAAAACTATGACTGGAATCAAAGGCTCATGTACTGTAAGTTCAGAGCTGTTTCCTCACTACCGTGTTGCATTCCAGTCAATGTCAATTGTGTCCCTTTTTGTATTTGACTCAGTCTTATGTAAATACTGGAGGCCCAGTGCATGAAATTTGTGCACTGGTATGGTCCCTAGTGGCTGCTGGCTGCTGGCGGGGGCCTTCCTCCCTTCCTCCAGCCAGCCCTATCCCCTGGTCCAACTCCCAGATGAACTCCCAGTCGAGGGGACAATTTGCATACTATGCTTTTATTATATAGGATAATGTTGTAAAAAAGATAGCAATATTTATGAATAATATTATATATCTTTAGGTATTTTGTTATTTATGGTAAAACACTAAATTGAACATTTGGTATAGCTTGAAAAACAGACATATTAAACTCAGTCATCAAGCTTGACGACAATCCTATATAATAAAGAGGTAATATGCAAATTGACTGTCACACCCTCACACAAGATGGCCACCCCCATGTGGTCACAAGATGGCCGCCCTATGTGGTCACAAGATGGCCACCCCCATGTGGTCACAAGTTGGCTGCCACAAGATGGCCGGCAGGGAGGGCAGTTGGGGGTGACCGGGCCTGCAGGGGAGGGCAGTTGGGGGGGCCTGGGCCTGCAAGAGAGGGCAGTTGGGGATGACCAGGCCATCAGGGGAGGGCAGTTAGGGGTGACCAGGACTGCAGGGGAGGGCAGTTGGGGGCTATTGGGCTGGCAGAAGAGCAGTTAGGCGTCGATCAGGCTGGCAGGGGAGTGGTTAGGGGGTGATCAGGCTGGCAGGCAGGCGAGAGGTTGGGAGTCAGCAGTCCCAGATTGTGAGAGGGATGTCCAACTGCCGGTTTAGGCCCGATTCCATAGGATAATCTTGTAAATAAGATAGCAATACTGCCCTTCCCTGCCACAGGGATCGGGCCTAAACCGACAGTTGGACATCCCCCGATGGGTCCCAGATTGGAGAGGGTACAGGCTGGGCTGAGGGACACCCACACCTCCAGTGCACGATTTTCATGCACCAGGCTTCTAGTGGATAAATGAAGCCCTAGTTATAATATCTATTTTAATAATTTAAGAACACAAACAATTTGATATATATGTGTTTTTTCATTATAAATTATTATATCAAATAGCCTGTTTTCACTATTCAACCAGTTATTTTTGTAACTTGAGGACAAATCTGAAACTATCCATTTTTAGTGTAATTATGAACTAGAGTATTTAATTTCATAGAAACATATTCCTTAAAAATTGACATGGCATAACTGAATAGCATTTTACAGCAACAAAAGTATGGTTCCAATAGCTATTTTTTTTTAAAATATATTTTATTGATTTTTAACAGAGAGGAAGGGAGAAGGGATAGAGAGCCAGAAACATCGATGAGAGAGAACATCGACCAGCTGCCTCCTGCACACCCCCCACTGGGGATGTGCCCGCAACCAAGGCACATGCCCTTGACCAGAATCGAACCTGGGACCCTTCAGTCCGCAGACTGACGCTCTATCCACTGAGCCAAACTGGTTTTGGCATAGCTATTTTCTTTTTTACCAGAATAATCAATCTACATTTATTAAAGCCAATTCACTTTTTAAAAATATTTTTATTGAGTTTAGAGAGGAAGAGAGAGAGGAAGAGATAGAAACATCAAGGATGAGAGAGAATCATTGATTAGCTGCCTCCTGCATGCCCCCTACTGGGGATTGAGCCTGCAATCTGGGCATGTGCCCTGACCAGGAATTGAACTGTGATCTCCTGGTTCATAGGTCGATGCTCAACCACTGAGCCACACTGGTCAGGCTTTAAAACCAACTCTCAATTAAGATATTCTCTCTAGAAATTGCAGGCATACAGTAAAAGTATACAACAGAAACTCCCCCCCCCCCCCCATGGTAAGTCTTATCCACACATGTTCAATATTTCAGCAGAATATAAAAGTAACAATAAAGTTACTGCCAACTTCCAATATGCCATGTTATCAATCAAATTTCAATATAATATCAGGATTTTGTTTCTCCATTAATATACTTTACAACTTTAAAGCGCTAGTATAAAACAGACCATCTGGTTTTGAGTCATTCCTCTGTCATTTTGAAATTGTGTGACCTTGGGGAAATTATGTTAGCTCTGCTTGTCTCCATTTCCTCATCTCTTAAGTAAAATTGATAATCTGATAATACTACTGCTATCCAAATGGGATTCCTGAGAGAATTAAGCAAATTAATACATGCTAAGTGCTTAGACCCTGTACCAGGCACATAGCACGAATTTTCTTAATATTAGCTATTATTATAATTTAAATTTTCATTATATATTAATGCCAAGTTTCCATCTTGTTAGTGGTGCAGAGGAAACATGTTGAAGGAGAGTGTGATAGGTTTAATGTAAGCAATTGAAAATATGTACAAGACCATCTTCAGAGCCACTCTGGGATTTTCCAGAAAAAATCCAACTTTTCCTTTACCAAACTAATAGTTCAAAATTTCTGAATGGAAAGAAATAGGAATCATAGGCTTTCATATTAGTTCATCAATTGTTAAACATACATTAACAATTAGTAAGGCTCTGAATTTGTATGTTAACATGAGCAAATACCTAAAGAAGGTGTAATAGCCATTTTGTTCAGTCTCAAAGAATATTATCTAGATTTAATTCTTTGAGACCACTTTAGATAGAAATATCTCTGCACCATGACAGCACTATATGGAAATATGAAAATGAAAATTGGATTGAATATCAAATATGTAAATAGAATTTGCCATTTTCTCACAATTTCACAAAACTATTATTTCCCCCAAAATGAAATACAAATTGTAAGATTGCAGGAACAATTGTGGCAACAATTATGGTATGGCATTTAATTTAAAGACAACATATCAGATAAAATAAAAATAAGAAACTCAGAGATGAAAAAAATATAAGTGCACGTGAAAAGAACATACTGAGGAAATAGAAGCGAGCTAGGCAGTCAGGGACAAAACTGGGGTTGGGGGTTGGGGGTTGGGGGCAGCATTGCAGACACAAGCAGGATGTGGCTTTCTGACTGCACCACAGAGACAAACCAAAGGACCTAGAACTGAACCCAGCTAGATGGGAGTTGCTAAGACCCACCTGGGCAGGGAAACAAGGCTGAGCAGGGGAGACATGAGCTTTAAAATGCATGGATGTTGCTAATACAGGCAACTTGCAGATAACCAATCACAAGGCAGTGAGGTGTACTAGTATAACCAATCCCAAGAATGTTACTAAGGCAGAATTATTTGAAAGAACCAATCACAAGCCAGCAAAGCATATATCTAACCCTAGGCAAAGCAGCACACTCTCTTCTTCCTCTAACGAACATGATAATAAAATGTAGGCCACACATGAATTTTCTTATGAGACTCCAATTACATTTATTTTAGTCCTATTACATACCCTCTCTCAGGATTTGTATTTTGTTTTCAAACAGGTTTTTCCCTCTCTTCTTCAGCTTGGATAATGTCTATTGATCTTTGATCAACTTAACTGATTCTTTCTTTAGTCCTCTCCAATCTGCTTAAAGCCCGCCCAGTTAATTTTTAAAATTTTAGATACAGAATTTTTAAGTTTACATTTTCATTTGGTTATTTTATAGAGTTTTCATTTCTCAGCTTATGATTTCTATCTCTTCTTTTATAATAGTCATTGATCAATTTGAATTATTGAATATATTCATAATGGCTGCTTTAAATCATTGTCTAGGTAGACATCCACTTCTCGACAAGATAAAATAATGGGGACTAAACATATACTGCAACTGAAATAAATAAAAAAATAGACAAAATTTATGAAATAACCATTTTCCCAGCATTGGACAAGAGGGAATGAGAACAGTGATCCCTGACAGGCAGGAGTTAAGTGAATTAAATCCTTTCAAAATAAGTCAGAGAAAAGGAAACAATATTTGGAAAAATAGAAAATGAATAATGGCTTTTATATTTTAAACATATTATCAACTATCACATTTAATGTATGTAATATAAACATAATGAAGAGGCAGAGATTTTCAGATTAGATTTAAAAAGCAAGCTTCAGCTATATGCAGCTATAGGAAAAAATGTTAACTAATAAAGCTATCCTCTCTAATAAAATGGTAATATGCAAATTAACCATCACTCCACTACATAAGCCACGCCCACCAGCCAAGCCACGCCCCACCAGCTAATCAGGGCGAGTATGCAAATTAACCCCAGCCAAAATGGCAACAGCCACAAAGAGCAAGGTATCCCAAGTAACAGAGCAAGCCAAGCTTTCCATAGCTGTTGCAGGCCTAAGCCTCCACTCAAGCTACAAAGTTTCAATTATAGAAAGTAAACAAATTCAAACAAATGGCGGCAGAACGGAGCTTGAGAGAGCAGGCTAGGGTTGCCGCCGGCAACAGGGAAAGCAAAGCTTTCCGCACACCCTGGCGGGGCTCACCCGCTTAAGGCTACAAAGTTTCAATTGGAGAAGGTGAACTAACTGCCACAGAAATGGCTGCCGCCCCGGAGGGAGCAGCAGGCTTAGCTCCGCTCCAGGCTAAAAAGTTTCAATTATAGAAGGTAAAAAAATTCCAGATACCAGGGCCTCCGCTTGGGTCGCCAGGGGGTGTGGCTGGCTTGCAAACCAACACAGGCCCCTCACTCAGGCCGCCCCACGTGCCCCAAGGGAACCCCACCCTGATCAGGGACACCCTTCAGGGCAAACCAGCTGGCCCCCACCCCTGTACCAGGCCTCTGTCCTATATGCAGATTGACCATCACTGCAACACACAATATAGCTGCCCCCATGTGATCAAGGATCCTGCCCCCATGTGGACACAAGATGGCCACCACAAGATGGCCAGCAGGAGAGGGCAGTTGGGAGGCACCCGGCCTGCAAGGGAGGGCAGTTGAGAGGGACCAGGCTTGCAAGGGAGGGCAGTTGGAGGTGATTAACCCTGCAGGAGAGGGCAGTTAGGGGTGACCAGGCCGGAAGAGGAGGGAAGTTGGGGGCAAACAGGCTGGCAGGGGAGCAGTTAAGCATCAACCAGGCTGGCAGCGGAGTGGTTAGGGAGTGATCAGGCTGGCAGGCAGAAGCGGTTAGGGGCAATCAGGAAGGCAGGCAGGCAAGCAGTTGGGAGCCAGCAGTCCTGGATTGTGAGAGGGATGTCCGACTGCCCGTTTAGGCCCGATCCCTGAGGGATCGGGCCTAAACGGGCAGTCGGACATCCCTCTAGGAGTCCCAGATTGTAGAGGGTACAGGCTGGGCTGAGGGACAACCCCCCTCCATGCACGAATTTCGTGCACCGGGCTTCTAATCAATGTCATAAGAGAGGAAAAATGAAAGAGGTGTACTATGGTAACATCAAACTAAAGGAAACTAGAGACTATAGTAATATCAGATGAGGTGGATTTTAGCAAAAATAATGCTACCGTGGGTAAAGTGGTTGCTTTATAATATTAAAATGATGGCATATTATCAGCACTTTGGACTTGAGGGAATTTTGCTGTTTTCCTGAGGTAAGAGATATGATGAATTTGTACTGTGGCAGTGTAGCAAACCACAAAATTTTGAGAAATTCTCTTCCCCAAAAAATGTCAGGGTAGCTTGTGTCACAAGCGATATTTCACACAAGGTTGGAAGGAAAACATGAAGCAGCAGCCCTAGTCTTTCCATGCTCAGAAGGTCCATTCAGGGCACTCAGGGCAATGCTGCTGCTCACAGGGGGCGCTGACCTGGGGGTCATCTGGTGGGTGTGAGGCAGCAGCCACCCCGATGTTTCTCCAGCTGCTGCCAAATCTCCTTCTTCAGCTCCTTCATTTCCTGGGCCAGTTGTGTGACAGTGGGCTCCAGCTTTTCCTGCAGATCACCACAATATCAAAGCTGGGGCTTGGAGGTGTGAGAGTTTGATGCAGGTTCCAGTTTGGTCTGGCTTTCCCTCATTTTACTTCCATCTTTTTTTTCTCTCTGCTATTTGCCCTGCTGACTTTGCACCCAGTCTCAGATCCCAAAGTAATAGTTGTATTTAATAAGCTGTTTAATATACAAGGTTAATTGCCTATAATAAATCCATGAATGGAGGCAATTTATCAGGAGAACATAATAATCCTAAAAGACTTTATTAGTATACCTATAACAGAGTTTTAGAATATATGAACAATAAACTGAAAAAGCTGTATGAGGACATAGACAAATTCATAGTTATATTCAGAGATTTTAATATTTCTGTCTCAAAAATAGAAAGAACAAGTAGATAGAGATTTAGCATTTATATAGGAGACTGAGCAATACTATCAACCACTTGATTGAATTAAAATTTATAAAGTACTTCACATAAAACACATAAATATATAATCTGTTCTACTACACACTGGACAATGAAACTGCTGTCTAAATCCTAAAAGGACTCAAGTCATACAAAATATGTTCTCTGACCACAATGGGCTTAAATGAAAAGTAAATAACAGAATGATCACTGCAAACTTCCCAAATATTTGGAAACTACACAACACACTTCCAAGTTACCTATGTGTATTAGCTGGCAAGAGTTCCCATAACAAAATACCAGAAACTGAATAGCTTAAAGAACAGAAATAAATATTTTCTGTTGTTGAGGCTAGAAATGCATGATCAAGGTGTCAGCAGGTTTAGTTTCTTCATGGTTTGATGATGGCTTTCTATTCACTGTGTTCTCACATGCCTTTGCTCTGGGCACACATATTCCTGGTGTTGCTTTGTGGGTACATACTTTCTTTTCTTATGAGGACACCTGACAGGTTGTAATAGGGCCCATACATATGATCTCATCTAACTGTAAATCTCTTTAAAGTCTCCATCTCCAAATGTAGTCACTACATTCTGAGGTTCTGGGGAGTTAGGGTTTCAACATATAAATTGAGCGGGGCAGTGGGTGAGGGTGGGTGGGTGGTGAGATATAGTCAGCCTATAGGTACTATGTATCTAAGAAGAAATTTAAAAAGAAAGTTAGAAAGTACCTGAACTCAATGAAAATGAAAGCATAACATTCCAAAATTCATGGAAAATCACTAACACAGTGTTTAGGGAGGATTTATAGCACTGAATGCTTATATTAGAAAGGAAGAAAGGTCTCGAACAAACAACCTCAGTTTCTACCATAGGAAAAGGGGAAAAGCAAAGCAAAGTTGAAGTCACTTGAAAAAGTAGGAAATATTAAAAGAGTGGCAATCAATAAAGATAGAGAACAAAAATAATGAAAATGTAAATTTGGAAAATAAAGCCTATAATTTGAGAAGATCAATAAAACCTATAAACCTCTAGCAGAACTGAGAAGGGAGAAAAAAAAAAGATGCAAATTGCCAATGTCAGAAATGAGAGTGGTGCCATTACTATAGATTTTACAAATATGAAAAAGATGAGGAAAAAATATTATGAATAATTTTACAAATTCAGAAACATATATGAAATGGTAATATTACTTTAAATATATGAACTACAACATATCATTCAAAAGGAAATATATAACATGAATAGGTCATGGTTTATTAGAGAATAATTGTGCTCTTCTATATCTTTATAGAATTTTGACTTACACCTGCATTGGTCAAAACTCATCTAATGATAAACTTAAGGTGTAATATCAGATGAAGTAGATTTTAGCAAAAAAAAGGCTACCATGGGTAAAGTGGTTACTTTATAATGATAAAGTGAGGGCACATTATGTATCTGCACTTTGGACTTGAGGGAAATTTTGCTGTTTTCATTGGGTAGGAGATGTGGTAAATTAAAAAAAAAAAAATTACTTTTCTCTCCAAAGAAGAACATAAACAATTAGCAAGCTCTAGTTTATGATAGGCTTGCCAAAGTGTTTAGGGATTTCATGATGATGAAGAAAATGACTATAAAATATTAATTTTAGAATCTATGTGATGACTATGCGAGTTAACTGCATAGTTCCAATTTTCTGAATGTTTGAAAAATTTTATGAAAATATTCTAAAATACTCATATTGAAATGATATTATGTACTCACCAGTATATTTAAAATTAAATACAATCAGCATTGTCAATAACATCCCAAACTTGAGACAATCTTAATTTTCCTTGTCTGATCATTGGATTAAAAAAATGTGGTACATATATACAATGGAATATTACTTAGCCATAAAATGATGGAACGTTGCCATTTGGGACAACACAGATGGATCTTGAGAGTATCATGCTAAGTGAAATAAGCCAGAGGGAAAAGGACAAAAACAAATACTTTTACTCATGTGTGGGATATAAAACAAAAAAGCAACAAACAAATAAAACAGACTTTAAAATATAGACAACAATATGATGGTTACCAGAGGGGAAGGGGGATGAGAGAAGTGTGATGAGGGTAAATAAGGTAAAATTAAAACAACAATACTCAATTTCTACAGAAAGAATACATATTTTTTGGTCTTTCACTGTCATGCATACATCAATGTAACAGGATGGACTATAGAGATACAAAATCTAGATGAATCAGATGAACAGAATGTTGACTAAAACTAACCACATGTAAAAGCTTAAGCAAGTGTATGATTCCATTTTTACAAAGTTCTAAAAAAAGGCAAAAGTAATATATAGCTGTAGAAATAGGTAATGATTATTTTGGTAGAGGAGGAGGAAAGGTATAAAAATTAGATAAAGTATATTGTGGAGCAATTTCTTATTTCTTGATGTTGGCAATGGTTACACATGTGTACTCATTTTCTGATAATTCCTTGAGCTGAATCATTTTATATGTGTAATTTTTGTATGTGGTCATATTTCAATAAGTGGTATTAAACAATATTTGTGGTCCTATCCAACAACCAGATAGAAAAATATACCTCTAAGCTCAGCATTACATAATACATTCTATATTTTACATGTGTGTGTTTAATAGGTCAAGAGTACACAAAATTATTTCCTTAATATTTCTCAACACTGCGGATATATATATGAGTTAGGACAATTAACAAACAAAAAAGAGGCCTATTTCTTTTTTCCAAAACCTGTAGGATTGATGGAAAATAATGAAAAAGGAGAAAGGAAGTCAGCAATGTTCTCAGAATAACAAGAGTCAACAGAAATGAAAACATAAGTGGAAAAAAAAACAGTAAAAAATTGATCAAAAGCCAATCTGAGAATTGTGATAACAACACATAGGAACCTACATCACTAGACCAATAACTCAGATAGGATGGAGGAATAAGTTGGAGAAAGGGTAATCACACAAACACAGGGTTGTCCCAGGAGGACAAGGCAGTGAATTTGGCCACAAAACCATCTAGGAATATAATAATCTTTGCTGAAAAGATTTCAGACTGATGGAAAATGCTGCCATTTGTGTGTACTCTACAAACTCACATCAAGTGTTAATAGCAATGACAATTCTAACTGCTATGTGCCATTTGTTTCTCCAGGTTGTCCTGAAGGATAGATACTATTTCTTTCATACTATGGCTGTGGAAACAAAGGCTTAGAGAATTTAAGTAACATGTCTAAATTGAGGAAGCCACTATTTTTTTAAAATTAAATATATAAAAAGCCACTATTTTTATGTGGGTCTGCCCCCAATAACTGCACTGTGTGATTTCACTTATTTCTGCATTCTATAAAAATTGAAAACAAAGCATATATAATTTTTATGCTTTTCTTTCATGTAGAATTTATTATAGCTGTTGGAATTGTAAAAAATAAATTGGGAAAAATAGATTCAAAAATTAATTCTCTTTAAACCAGCTGGCTTTACAGAGGAAAGGATAACAAGTTCTCTTTTGTATTACCTCCTCATGAAAAATACAAATCAGAAGAAAGTAAATCAGTACAAGACATTTAGGTTGCCTTTCAGAGGCTTAATATATTATATTCATATCAAATTTTTCTATTTCTCTGATCATTTTCTATATTTAGGTCTAACTCCATGGTTAATATTTTAAGGTATTTTCACTATTTAGAAACTCAAGGGTTTTGTTTTGTTTTATGAATGAAAGTATTATTAACATTCATGTTACACCACTGCCCTCTTGTGAGTGTTCAGGATTTCTGAGATTTTTTAAAGGGATTTTGCCAAATTGCATAAGCAGATTGTAGAGATATGCCAATTTCTTTTGATGATAAAAATAGATTGTAATTAAATAGTAGTCATTTGCAACAAAAAGTCATGCTTAATTAGAAAGAGGTTTAAATAATTTCAATATGAATTTCAAGTGGAATAACTCTTAGCTACTTCTTAGCTACATATTTTATTAATTTGTATATATACATGTGAAATATAAATTAGCCTAAATTAATACATATTAGATAACACTTCTAGATAATTTATCAAAATTTTTAAGAGTAAACCTTAGAAAAGAAAATTAAATAAGTTTCTGTAATTGTCTCTGTATTTTTTTTCTAGCAGCTTTATAAATAGCTAGGCTTCAATGAAGACATTTTGGTCAATGATTATATAAAATTATTTATTGATATTGTGAGCATTTTTAGTACTTTACAGAATATGATTCTCTGGGACTGGTTATGTGAAATATTTGTTTTACCTGCAGATAATTTAAGAAAAGTTTTGGGACATAGCTATTAAGAAACAATAATCTAGTAGCTCTTTCCTCTAAAATAAAACTGTATTTTCTTTTAAGTGAATTGAATTAATAACATCTACACTTTCAGATTACTGAATTATCCAATTATATTTATAATGTTCTCAATTTGAATGGAAGACATGTCTTCTACATTCTTGTTAGGTTTCACAGAGAATAACATGCTTTATTTAAGGAAAATGTGTTAAGGTAAGGAGAATAATATTTCCTTAGCATAGGGAACACTAAATAAATAAAAGACATGCAATTATATTATACTAGAGGCCTGGTCCACGAAATTCGTGCACGGAGGGGGGTTGTCCCTCAGCCCAGCCTGTACCCTCTCCAATCTGGGACCCCTCGAGGGATGTCCGACTGCCCGTTTACGGGCAGTCGGACATCCTTCTCCCAATCCAGGACTGCTGGCTCCCAACTGCTTGCCTGCCTGCCTTCCTGATTGCCCCTAACCGCTTCTGCCTGCCGGCCTGATCACCCCCTAACCACTCTGCTGCCAGCCTGTTTGCCCCCAACTTTCCTCCTCCGCCTGCCTGGTCACATCTAACTGCCCTCTCCTGCAGGGTTGATCACCTCCAACTGCCCTCCCTTGCAGGCTTGGTCCCTCTCAACTGCCCTCCCTTGCAGGCCGGGTGCCTCCCAACTGCCCTCTCCTGCTGGCCATCTTGTGGTGGCCATCTTGTGTCCACATGGGGGCAGGATCCTTGATCACATGGGGGCAGCTATATTGTGTGTTGCAGTGATGATCAATCTGCATATTACTCTTTTATTAGATAGGATAGCGGCCTGGTACAGGGGTGGGGGCCAGCTGGTTTGCCCTAAAGTGTGTCCTGGATTAGGTGGGGGTTCCCTTGGGGCGTGGGGTGGCCTGAGCGAGGGGCCTGTGGTGGTTTGCAGGCTGGCCACAACCCCTGGCCACCCAAGTGCAGGCCCTGGTATCTGGAATTTATTTTCCTTCTACAATTGAAACTTTGTAGCATGGAGCGGAGCCAAGCCTGGGGCTCCCCATTTCTGTTGGGGTTATAATTGAAACTTTGTTGCCTTAAGCGGGTGGGCCCGGCCAGGGTGTGTGGAAAGCTTTGCTTCCCCTGTTGCCGGCGGCTACCCTGGCCTGCTCTCTCAAGCTCCATTCTGCCGCCATTTGTTTGAATTTGTTTACTTTCTATAATTGAAACTTTGTAGCTTGAGTGGAGGCTTAGGCCTGGCAAGGGCAGGCGGAAAGCTTGGCTTCCTCTGTTACCTAGGAAACCTTGCTCTCTGTGACTGTAGTCATCTTGGTTTGGGTTAATTTGCATGCTCACTCTGATTGGATGGTGGGTGTGGCTTGTGGGCGTGGCTTGTGGGTGTGTCGGAGGTATGGTCAATTTGCATATTTGTCTATTATTAGGTATGACTAGAGGCCCGGTGCATGAACTTGTGCACAGGTGGGGTCCAGCTGGCCTGCCCCAATAGGGGCTGATCGGGATTGTGCCAATGGAGGGAGCGGACATGGGAGGTTTGCTGGCCCCTCCCCTGTTGGAAGGGGTGATTGGGAGCTGGGCCTGCCAACTACCTGTGGCCCCTCCCCTTGACCAGCCCTGCCCCCAGCCGGGATGGCGGCCAATCAGGGGCTGGGCCAGCTGGGGGAGGGTCCACAAGAGGTTGGGGGGAAGGGGGATTGGGCCCCTATCGGGCTGGTTGGCTGCCGCAGTGCGCGTATAGCGACTGGTCGTTCCAGTCATTCCATCATTCCAGGTGTTTGGCATATAGATAGATAGATAGATAGATAGATAGATAGATAGATAGATAGATGACATCACAAATTATTTTCCTGTATTGAAAATTAATTATCCTTGTATATTAGTTTTTACCTATATTATCTTTGTCTCAAATAATTCTTTTTTAATAGAGACCTTCATACATACAAAAAAGGTGTGTGTATGTCTTTAGAATATAAATTTAATTTAGTTGTGGTTAACCTAAATAAAAATGTTCTTTAGAATAGAGAAATAACTAATAAATACTAAAATACTAAATCAAGTACATCTATTAATCAAGATGGAGAGATGTTTTCTAGGCTTTCAAGAAGAGAAAAGAGAAAGAGAAAAATAAGTGAGAAAGAATAAGAGGAAGAAAGGTGGAAAAGAGAAAAAAAAAAAAAAAGGATAGGAAGCCTTTAAACCTTTACCAGAGAACCTATTTGTTTTTTGCAACATACATTGAAAATGCACTTACATGTAACTTTCATTGATTTTCAAAATTTAATAAAAGACTTCTAAAACATACAGGTTATCCCCCCAAAATGTACACACATTATAAAGGCAGTGTTTATTAAAATACATTAAAATATATTTCATCTCCAAAATGTAATAGAATCTATAGCTATCAGCTGTTAAAGTGTGTACACATTTTTTGAGACACCCTATATTTTACTTCATAAAGGCAATGACCTTTTTTCAGAAGAGTATCTAGAGGACTAGAATTGTTAGCATAGGCAGCTAGATATTAAGGAAGGAGAAGGTAGCAAAATATGTAATTAGGCCAGATGAACTAGGAAGCAATAGCTTCGCAGACACCCCAGGGAATAGCATTCTCCATCAAAGACTGGCCTTCCAATCTCCATGGGAGACAACCTGTCTCCTATTAGCCAAGTTGACTAGAGAGGGAGAGGGAAGGTAGCGGAGTGTGTGTGGGGGGGTAGGGGGGGTGGGGTCGGGGACAAAACAGTAGGGGAATTCCTTTGATGAGGGCATGCTCAGTAGAAGCCAAGATGGGCAGTGGGAGTAAGAGCATGGGCAGTAGATACTGGATCGCGAAGAAGAATTATGAGGCATGAGCAGTAGGAGTCAAAATAGACACATAATGTGGGGAGTCTAGACAGGGAAAATTTGGTAAAGAATGGGTATGATAAGGGCATGGAAACCCAAAGAGTCCAGGAAAGGGATTGGACAGGAGGTGGGCCTAGCAAAGCCCTGGAAGTTTTAGGAAGAAGATTGGTTAGTTTGAAAGAAAGCCTGCTCTCTTCCAAGCCCAAAGTAATATAATCAAAGCTTAGCAAAAGCCTGAGGCCTTCCTTTATTTGTTCCTGAATTCTCTCCCCTAAGCATCATGCAGACTGATTCAGGGCGTGGCCAGATGGAGTGCTGCTGGCTGCAGGTAGCAAAGAGTAGGCTGCACCACCAGAGCCCAGGGTTGTGGCATTTCTGTTCTGGATCCTGACCCTCCTGGTGTGCTCACCAGGCCCTGGATTTCTTCTGCGGGGAGACAGAGCTGAGCCATCTGGTGGTGGATGGGACATGGGGCACCTGGGGGCAAGCCTTTATTTTTGCTCCAATAAATCTTGCCACTATTGCTCACATCCTACCATGCATGAGGCCCCAAATGCTTTCCTCACGACTTCATGGAAGAATCCTATTTCCACCCGCAATAGAATCAGAATGAAAAATGCTTTTCCAAGGCAGGTTACTCTACATCAACATTGAATCAAATGACTTTAGAGTGAAAAGCAAAGCCAAGTCAATGGTGGCTATTGATTTAGAGCAAGAATGAACATAAGCCTTAAACTCTTACTATTATTATAAAAACTGAGAAAATTAAATGCCATATAATTTCCCTGATCAAGGAGTGCAACAACAACAAAAGAGTGGTTATCAATGATAAGCTAAGTGCAAAATTGCCAGAATGTATCTTCCTTTCCTCTATGGAGGTTGTTTTCTTGTTCTGTTCAATTAGCTAAAATTTCATTCAACTTTTCTTATTTTTTGTTAGATTATGAAAAATGATGAGTGTAGATTTCTGTTTCTCTTACTAAGCTGTCTTACAATGCATAGCTCCTGGCATGAGGAGAATACATCATTTTAAAGATAGCTACAAATCCTCTGTTATATTCACATAGAAATGTACAAAATTAGTTAACTTATAACTGGTAATATAAAATAACATAAAACATTGGAGTTTCACCTTAAAACAATAAGTAAACAAATCACACTTAGAAAAAATATGTCACTGCTTATGACTAGTGCTAAATAAAATGAATTTGCTAATTAAGGAGGAAAACTTAGGGATATTTTTATTTATTATACCAATTATTTCCATTATATTTCAAATAAATCTCTGCTGGGGTTCTTGTTCCAGCATTAAGAAGGGTTCAGCAATCTGGAGAAAGGCTATGTGTAGAGTAAGTAGGAGTCCAAAGACGAGAGATAAATTTGAAAGGCATTGGGGGTCAGAGGAGCCTGGCTGAAGAAGCCAAGTTCTCCTTGTCTCAGGACCCTTGCTTTTTATTAACACAATTTGTCCTAAGGCAAGGTGGAGATAATACACTTCAAAGGGTAGGGTTTCCTACAGAAGCATTGTCAGAATGGGGAATAGCCTATGGATATCCAGGTGTTTGGCCAGTAGGAGGCAATAACATGTAGCTTAAGATGCCCTGAGCTCTCTGGCAGCAAACAATCATCCTATTCAGGTTTGGGAAAATGCCTTTAGCTATTCCAACAGGTGATAACATATGTGACTCAGCCCATGTTGAGTCCCCAAGTTCCATCAACCTTTTGATGAAACTCTTGCAATTATGACATGCTGGAACTGGCTTTGGCAAATCTCCTTCCAGTTAACATCAGCTGAAGTTGAGTTTTGTCATTTTCAGCATTAGGAATCCTAATCATGACATACTTCTACTTATAAAGTAAATGTTTCTGTCTGTAATATATTTTTCTATAATATATATATATATATATATATATATATATATATATATATATATATATATATATACACACACACACACACACTAGAGGCCCAGTGCACAAAATTCATGCATGGTGTGTGTGTGTCCCTCAGCCCAGCCGGCACCCTCTCCAACCTGGGACACCTCGAAGAATGTCCGACTGCCCATTTAGGCTCGATCCCAGTGGGATCGGGCCTAAATGGGCAGTCGGACATTCCTCTCACACAGTCCAGGCCTAAATGGGCTGGGACATTCCAACAATCCAGCACTGCTGGCTCCCAACCGCTCACCTGCCTGCCTGCCTGATTGCCCCTAACTGCTTCTGCCTGCAAGCCTGATCACCCCCAACCACTCCCCTGCCATCCTGATTGACACCTAACTGCTCCCCTGCCGGCCCGATTGCCCCTAACTACTCTCCCCTGCCAGCCTGATCACCCCTAACTGCCCTTCCCTGCCAGCCTGGTCATGCCTAACTGCCCTCCCTTGTAGGCCTGGTCACCCCTAACTGCCTTCCCCTGCCAGCCTGGTTGCCCCCAACTGCCTTCCCCTACAGGCCTGGTCCCCCACAACTGCCCTTTCCTGTAGCCCTGGGTCCCCCCCAACTGTCCTCCCCTGAAGGCCTGGTTGCCCCCAACTGCCCTCCCTTGCAGGCCATCTTGTGGCAGCCAACTTGTGTCCACATGGGGGCAGCCATCTTGTGTGTTGGAGTGACGGTCAATTTGCATATTATATAGGATAAAGAGGTAACATGCAAATTAGGCCAGGACACCATAGCAGTCACGACCAGTCAGGAGGAGGCTGCGTACATAGGTGAGGCCCAGAGCAGAGATGGAGACTGAGACAGGGGGGCTTGCCTGAGCTGCCATGCTGCTGTGCTGGCTTGGGCAGCCCCAAAGCAGACACAGGCAGGGGTAAAGGGGGTGCCTGGGGCAGAAGTCAGGCCCAGGTTCCAGCTGCCCACAGTGCCAGTCAGGCCTGACTTCAGTGGCTGCCTGAGAAGTAGGCAGAGGACAGAACACTGAGGATCTAATATACCATAGCAGCGAGCTTAGATTTTATTCCGCAGAAGAAGGAAAAGTGAAGAATGTCAAGCATGGGAGCATCCTGGTCTTGCTTTCATTTTAAGTGAACCATTCTGGTGGCTGTGGGAAGGAACAATTTAGACAGCTGCAGTATTTTTGGGGCCCAAGAAAAAGAGAGACTGATGTTGGAAACTAGGACTAGACAGAGGCAGTGGATCAGAGACATATTTATGAGGAAACCTGACAGAACTATTTGGCTGATTACACAGGGATGAAAGTAAACAAAGCAAATGGTATTAGCCCAAGGTTTTCCAGTTTGGGCAACTTCGTTGAATGGGTGATTCTAATAATTGGGAGAAGGTATTGAGGAAAAGGATCAGTGTAAGAGAGCTTGCTTAGTTCAGCAATAGCCAAACAATTAGGACAGAAGACATACTTAGTGCTCTTTCTTTGCTGAGACGTTTGTTTCTCTGCCTTCGGCCAGCACCATGTAAGGCTAATGTGTCATCTTTTCTCCTAATCTAGGATATTATCTATTTACTACACATTCCTATCACCTAAATTAGCTTTCCTACGTGATCCCTTAAAAATACTTATGGAAGTCATTCAATGCTCTGTGAGTATGGGGTCTTTCAAGATGTGGAAACATTATGAGCCTATATAGATTGATAAAGAAATATTGGGTGCTCAATTTTTAACAATAAAAATTAGATACTGAATGTGGTCATGCCAGAGGCATAATTTTAATGAGCCAATGTCTCTTTACTGAAGTGTCACACTTCAAAAGAGATCCTCTCAAATAATACAATGTATAACACTCATCTGGGTTGCCTGTTAAAATGTAGGACCACACCTTGAAAAACACTCCTTCTAGAGCTTATTTCGGTGGATAAATATCTCTCCACGTAAAGTAGTCCTATATAATAAAAGTGTAATATGCAAATTGACTGAATGCCAGAACAACCGGTCAGTGGGGGGTGGGGCCGGCGAGCAGGTGTCGCCAGCCAAACAAAGTGCATGCCAGCGGGCACAGGGAGGGGACAGTGATGGGGTGGGGGGAGCAGCAGCAACCAGCGGTGGTGGGGTGATGGGGGACAGCACCATCCCCTGATGACCCACCTGGTTGCTTCCCACAGAGGGAGGCCACAGGCGGCAGCAGTGGTGGGACGATTTGGGTCAGGGCTGCCCAGCACCATCCCCAGATAGGCCTGCTGGGGTTGCCTCCCACAGAAGGAGGCCACCAGTGGCCGTGGCGCAATTGGGGGAAGGGCCAGCTACTCGCTGCCCGCACCATCCCCATCAGCCCATTGGTCACCTCCCGCAGAGGGAGGCCAGATTGCAACTTAAGCCTGCTCCCCGCTCCCCTAAGCCATCAATAGAACATCCCTGAGGGTTCCCAGACTGTAAGAGGGGGCAGGCAGGGCTGAGGGACCCCCCAGCCAGTGCACGAATTTCGTGCACTGGGCCTCTAGTGTTATCATAAAAGATTATTTGTAAGACAGCCATTTAATCAAATAGCTTTCTTGATAGATTTGACCTAATCTAATCATTACTTGCCAATATTTTCACTAATTTAAACAATTTTTCAAGGATTCCCATTTACATGTAGAAATAACTCTATGTAAAAAGCTACTTTCTTTAGCCACTTCTTACTATATGTAAACCTCCTAAATTGGTGACTTGACCCCTAAAATTACACTGAGGAATTAGGAAAATATATGAAAGGGATAATTTATACAAGATGAAATTTTATTTTCATTAGACCCTTTGAAACTATCTAAAAACATTTAAACTATGACAAATCCTTCTTGCAGTAAATTACAGAGCCTATTACTGTTGCTATGATTGAGCAGGCCAATGGGTTTTAACTACGCTCTGCTGCCTGATAACTTCCTTGAATGAAATTTTAGCTTATTTTGCAAAGGCCTTGAAATTACTTCTAGTAATATGTGAGGCTCATCAGTTTCTATTTATAATTCTCTAATGTCTTAGCTTGTGATGGGCATCAGTGCACTGCACATCCCACAGAGATTTACTGTCTCATTTACATGTTGATCCAACGTGGACTGGCATCTGTGATAATGTTCCAAAGACCTTTATACTCTCTACAAGCCTCCCTAATAAACCACTGGCATTTCTTTGGAAGGCCGTTATTGCTTTTTAAAACACTTAGGGGATATATGTTAAACATGCTGTGGTTCTTTTCAAAAACTAAAGAAAAACACAAAATGGCAATTGTCACTGTTACTCAAACATTGTAGACAAGAATCTATAATAATAAAAGCATAATATGCTAATTAGACCTGATGACCTTCCAGAAAGCCATCCAGACAACTATCTGGGACCAGGCTATGACACCTACTGGTGCCAGGCCAGCCAAGACGGATGCGATGCAATTGGTCAGAGGCCCGGCTATCGCCCCATGATCGCCCCATAGAGGGAGGGCCAGGCCACTGGCTTGTGGGGCAATCAATCTGGGGGCTCCACGATCGTCCCAAAGAGGGAGGCCCAGGCCACCGAGGGAAGCCTGGGTCCCAGGTGCTGGAGGGAAGCTGGTGCTGGCAGCTGAGGGAAGGAAGGCCTACTCTTGCATAAATTTCATGCATCGGGCCTCTAGTCTATAATATAATTTAGTACTCCCATTATTGTGAATTGTTTTTGAAAATTATTTATAGTCACTGTAACTATTTTCATCTTGTCCAAAATGAGTAGTAAATTATTTATGTCATTTTTATATTTGGTATCCTGTCGGGAAATATCATACCAATCACAAAGCTAAGTTACTTAAAATAGAAATAAATAAAAATAGCTCTTTATGCAGGATGTATCTTAACTTTCAAAGATTTTTTATAATGTGATTTCAATACTAATTACATAGATCAATAAAGATGTTACACTTGCTTCTTTTGGGTACAATTATTGCAGTAGTGATAAAAAGCTAGAGAAAATAGCAAAATTGTTTTTATAATATAGGCAAACTAAGAGAATAAATATAAGCTTTAATTAGAACATCACTATAGTATTGCTACTAAAGTCTCACCAAAGAAAGAGAAAACAGGGAGTCATAGAATTGTTGGACCACCTAGATCACATTACAAAACATTTTTTTTTACTCACAGCACTTTGAATTTATATACTTAGGGAGTAAGTAATGTCCTCATTAAAAGAAAAAATAGATTACATAGTAGTAGTAACATTATAGAATATTATGACACTGTATGTCTAACCCAAAGTTACTAATTCACTGCAAAAAATTCTGGAGATATCAAATGTAAAAGTTAGTGCAGGTCAACACTAACTTTTACAAGGGCTGCCACAAGTACTGTAAGGCATATAGTTTTGGAATTAGTGGTGTTTTATGCTACAACTTAGAATAACAAACAACGTTATAAAATGTTATTAGACACTTCCAATTTGATTTATATCTAAACACCAAAAGTTCCTAACTAAATGCTGTGATCCTTGAAGGCACCACTTCCTGTGGGTTGCCCCTGTCTTAGGAGCCCAGGCAGGATGGTTCTCATGGATGTTCAATGAACTGAAATTCATTGAACATCCATTACTATATGGTCCCTTTTTCTCTGGTGACATCCTTTGTCTTGATGTCTATTTTTGTATATTAATACAGCCACTCAAATTTTCTCATAATTAGTGTTTGTATGGTACAATTTCTCATGTTTACATTCATGATACTACTCTTTTCCTTTGTTCTTTATTGTCATCCACTTTATCTCTTTATATTCTATATGACAATTCACTTTTATCATTTTTTCTTTAAACAGTCAGTTGTCTTTTTTTAAAATTTTTTTTATTGATTTTTTACAGAGAGGAAGGGAGAGGGACAGAGAGTTAGAAACATCGATGAGCAAGAAACATCAATCAGCTGCCTCCTGCATGCCCCCCACTGGGGATGTGCCCACAACCAAGGTACATGGCCTTGACCGGAATCGAACCCGGGACCCCTCAGTCCTCAGGCCGATGCTCTATCCACTAAGCCAAACTGGTTAGGGCTAGTCAGTTGTCTTTTAAAGACATTTTAAACATTAAAATCTGTACAAAGACAGTTATAAATGAACCAGGAAGCAAGTTCTCACTAGACACAAAATCTGCTGGTGGCTTGGACTTCCCAGCCTCCAGACCTGTGAGAAATAAGTTGTTGTTTATAAGCCACCCAATCTATATGATTGTGTTATAGCAGCCCAAATGGACTAAAACAATGACATAAATAATGTTGTAGTGCAGGTTGACACAGTAAAGGTGGGGAAAAATGAGAATAATGGGTATAATCAATGAAGTGAAGCTCCCATGAGAAAAGCAGTATGGCTCAAAATATAAGTGGTAAGCAGGTCTAAAGGGAATAGCTTACAAGTTCTAGGAAGACCCACATCCCACAACTCTTTAAACCTTGCACTTGTTGTTCAGGCTTTTCTTTATTTTTTTTTTTTTTTTTGTCCCTGTCTGAAAGCTTAGCCTCCCCAGACTTAGCTCCTTTCCACAGTCCCAGTCCTTCAAACATCCCCTAGACAAGATTAGGAAGCTAAGCATAAGTGAATCAGGGATTTGCCTATTCCTACAATATTAGTAAAGGCAGGTCAGAGGAGAACTTCCTTTTCCTCATCTCAATGTGAATTTTGTATGCAGATTGTGGAAGTAACTAGAGGCCCAGTGCATGAAATTTGTGCACTCAGGAGTGGGGTTCCACAACCCGGCCTGTGCCCTCTCGGAGTCTGGGAGCTCTTGGGGGATGTCCAACTGATGGCTTAGGCCCACTCCCATCCTTAGTGCTGCCAAGGAGGTGGAAGAGGCTCCCGCCACCACCGCTGTGCTCGCCAGCCTTGAGCCTGGCTTCTGGATGAGTGACGCTCCCCCTGTGGGAGCACACTGACCACCAGAGGGCAGCTCCTGCATTGAATGTCTATCCCCTGGTGGTCAGTGTGTGTCTTAGCAACTGGTTGTTCCACTGTTTGGTCAATTTGCATATTAACCTTTTATTATATAGGATATTAGACTCCCTAATGGCTCTTTTATATAGGAGAAAGTATCAATATATACATTAAAATTTGCAAAAGTAATCAATACAACATATAACTACATCTATACTAATAATAGAGGAATATGCAAATTGTTCGGGATGCAGTCACAGTAACAGTAAAGACCAAACAGCAGACTGTGGGGTGACAAGGCTGGCAGGGGGGTTAGTGAGGGACGACCAAACGACTGAACAGCAGGCTGCATGGGGCGACCAGGTCAGCGGGGGGGTAGTAAGGGGAGACCAGGCCAGCAGAGGGGGATAGTTGGGGGTGACCAGGCTTGCAGGGGGTGGCAGTTGGAGCAATCAGGCCAGCAGGCAGAGGTGGTTAAGGGTGATCAGGCTGGTGGGGGGGCAGTTAGGGGCAATCAGGCAGGCAGGCAGGTGAGCAGTTAGGAGCCAGTGGTCCCAGATTGTGAGAGGGATGTCCCAGATTGAAGAGAGTGCAGGCTGGGCTGAGGGGACGCCCCATGCACAAATTTTGTGCACCGGGCCTCTAGTGTATATATAATAAGTAATATACTGTATATGTTACATATATGTTATTGTGTATACACACATATAAATGTCTATATACATATATACATATATAGAAGTCTGTATACACACATATATCCTACCTATCTGATTTTATATTAGTTTCCTATTGCTGTTGTAATAAATTACAACAAACTTGGTGTCCTGAAACAACACAAATTTATTATTTTACAGTTGTTGAGGTCAGTGGTGTAAAAAGGGTTAGCAGGCCTGTAGTATTTTGAGCCCTGCTAGGGAGAAACTGTTCACATCTTCTCTAGCTTCTCAAGGCTGCCTGCATTCCTTTGCTTGTAGCCCATGTCATTCTGATCTCTACTTTTTCTGTCACATTTCTTTCTCTGAACCTCCTGCTTTCTTCTTTTAAGGACACTAGTGACCCGTTGCAGGAATATTCCTGCAAGATTTCCGGCGGGCTTCCCTCCTGCCACGACCACCTGTCCTGCCCCACCACCTCTTCTGCTGTGGCGGGCGGGGCGGGCGGAACGCCCCCTGCCCATCCCGCCCACCCAACCCAGCCCACAGCCACCGTGGCCTCTGAGGCCGCGCACACTGCTACCACCGCAGGGTGACCCGCTGCGCCTGCCTCCCCCCACTGCGCACCTCGCCCCTCCCAGCACGCACTGCCAGTGCTTTCCCTCCAGCAGCCGCAGCCACCTTCCTCTGCATATGCAAAATAACTGCCATCTTTGTTGGGTTAATTTGCATACTCGCTCTGATTGGCTGGTGGGCGTGGCTTTGTGGGCATGGCTTGTGTAGCGGAGTGATGGTTAATTTGCATATTACTCTTTTATTAGATAGGATTTGTGAATATATTAGGCCCAGCTGGATAATGGAAAATTATCTCCTCATCTCAACACCCTTAATGTAATTAAAGTCTATTTTCCCATGTAAAGTAGCTTCAGAATTCAGGAATTAGGATGTGAATTTGACTTGGGAGAGATGCATTTTTCTACCATCATAGGTTTTAAAAATTAGAAAGATAATATCAAAAATTTTATACTTGAAGATATGTTTGAAACAGTTTTCAGTTGTTTTTATCTAATCTGTTAAAGTTATTAGTCATTAAGCCAGACACTTACATAGATTTAAAGTTATTTAGGAATTTCCATGCAAGGCAATCTTCAAATACATTATATATATATCACTCTGTTAATAAAGTCTATTTTTTTTCCTTCTAGATGTCTACCTGATTATATGTTTATTTTCAAAATTCATTATGTTAATATTGATAAGACCCATCAAATTTACTATTTCATTAGCCTGAAATGACTCATTTTTCTACTAGGTAGTTTGTAAAGCTCCGTTGCACAATAATAGGTATTTAATGGCAGAACTCCTCAATTAAACCTCCACGATTCCAGGAATGTTCTTATCTTACCTTGCAAATGTTATTATCTGCAGATGTGCTTATTGGCTCAAGATTATTTTAAAGGTAAAAGATCCTCATTATGAAACCACAGGTTAAGAGGATAGTCATCAACCTGCTGCTAAAATAATTTGATGATTTTCCATCCACATGCATTACCTTTAATGACACCATATACCAAAGTAGTTTGGTCTTCAGGCCTTTATTAGAAACTTGCTTTCTTCCTGAAATGAGTTTTATACTTTTCTATGATTTTATCCTTTATATTTTGCAGAGATTAAGTCACTCTTTGGATCATGAATGTTATTTTGCATATTTAGCCTGTCCTTACCTTCTTGCCTGTATTTACATTTGTGTGACTCAGTCTCAAATAATTCTTCATTAAGCTGAAGGTCAAATTCTGGGCATGTCAGTGAACCACTTCAAGATTGGAAATATGGACCAAAAACAAAAAAAACAACAACAAAAACCCCACAAAAACAAAAACAGCACAACAAAAGAAAACAAAGCAAAAAAAAAAAAAAATGCTAACAGACAAGGATTGAACATCTTTTCAAAGAGAAGGAATAAAATATCAAAGATGGTATGACTTCTTATTAGAAAGAACATTTAGACAGCCAAAATTCTTCATAAATCAATGTTTTTCTTTATTTTTTAAGAGAAATGTACAAGCACAGATTTCATATTAAAAAAAAAAACATATAGGTGGTTAAATAAAATAATATTATATGAACTTGACATAGTGACTCATAAAAAAACACCACATATAATAAGCATTCCCAAATTGTATGCCATTACAGTTTAGACTATTTGAGTAAGAGTTACCAGCCTGTATTATGTTACACCATAGACTAATCTACAGTTATATGAATTATATTGAATAATTCTCCTACCAGACTATGCATTCCTTGAAGGCAGAAAGAATTTTTTTAACCTTTGTACCTGCAGTGTATAACAAAGTTCCTCATTTCTATTTGATGATTAAAATATTAGATGATAAAATAAATAAAAAGTACACAATTTTAATGTCATACTCCCAAAAGAGAGATCCATATAATACATCTTAGAAAAATACAGTAATACAATAATCAAGTATATTTTCTAGTTCTGATGATTAAAAAATTGTCTTCTAAAAATATGTTATCTTTTTCATTTCTGGAAAGAGTAATTCAGAGCCTGGTTTCTCCTCATTTTAGGTAACATTTCTGTAGAATATGCATGTCCAACCCTGGATTTGCACCAGGGAATCCTCAATGTGGGGGCTCAAATTAAACAAGTCTGGGAGGGACCCCACACATATAAATTATTTTAATATTTAAAATAACTTAAGGAGATTTTTAAAGAGCTTTTATAAACTTTAGCCAACAACTCTAGCTTATAAACTGAAAAATAAATAATTTTTATTAGATCCAAGTTATTTGGATCAAAGTACCTTATATGAATCAGTAGGGTGAACTCCTTCTTGCTGAGGTCATTTCCAATGAAAGTGTCTTTGAAATTCAGATTATTTAAATGCTGTGGTTGTCCTTTGATCATGATACCCATAGAAGATTGTGCTGGTAAAAAGAATAATGCATATAGTCTACACGAATCCATAATTTATCATCACTTTCACTATGTAAATTTCTCCCTTACACTGCATCAAGAAGGGAAAATTCTGGATAAAAAATTGACACAGAATTATTAAAAATTTTTAAATATTTCAAAAATAAGTTTTTTAAACTACGTTGATTATCTAATTTGAGTCAAATATATTCCTCCCTAGCATTACACCAAAGAAAGAGAAATTATTCATGCGAGAAATTCTGTAGGGACAATAAATTTTCTTATTCTATGTTCTCTTAGACTGAATGAAATGTTAATGAATCCCTATCAAGTACCGAATGGACAGATTCATAAGAAAGCTGGGAGCTATAGGAAGATCCATGCCTTTGTGAGAGATAAAGGAAAACAAGGAGTGAGAGACAATCATTGGATTTGACATGACTTAGTTAGAAGTGGGCTCTCAGTGAGTGTTAACTTAATAGGGAAATTACATTTCATGATTACTTAAAAGTGGAGCCTTCTCTGATCCCTTTCTCATTTTAGTCAGTATTTATCACTCTCTTAACATAATTGCTCTGGAATGCCCTTGCTATAGCATGAAATACCTTGTTTGATTAGAAACATTATGTAAGTTTTCCTTTTTTCTTCCCATAGCTGTTTGGTCTGTATACCAGCTGGTAGCTGCTAGAAAGGAAAACAATCCTCAGGAAACACAAACCTAGAGACTACTCAACTATTATTATTATTTTAATTTAAATTTTATTGTTTAAAGTATTACATAACTCTCCTTTTCCCCCCATGGACTCTTACTCAATTATTAAACATTTATAATGGCCCTTTTTACTCTGATTTTTCAGAACTGGATTTAGTTTAATCAGATCTTTGTTCTATGCAATAAATATCAATGTGTTTAATAGTCTAACCTTCAGAATTTGTTTAGTATTTGATCTGAATCATAAAATATTAACTGCATTTATTTTTATTACTTTTTACAAAATTTGAAAATATTTAATATATACACATTAGTGAATTTAGACATATGCATACACCCCTACCATCACCACACAATCAAGGAGCTAAACTTATTCATTACCTCCAAAATTTTATTGTGTTCTTTTGTGTGTTTTGTTTGTTTTTGTAATAAGAACACTTAACATGAGAACTACTCTTTTTACATATTTTAAACTGCACAATACCGTATTGTGAACAATATGTACTATGTTACACAAGAGATCTGTAGAATTGAATCTTTCCCTTGAGCAACAACTCCTAGTTCCCCTCACCCTAGCCTTCACCCCCCATTCTATTCTCTGCCTCTATGAGTTTTATTATTTTAGAGGCCTGGTACATGAAATTGCAAGAAGGCACAGGCCAGGCGGAGGGACCCTACTGGTGCATGATTAGAGCCATCTCACTCAGTCCTGATTTCCAGACCCCAGCAGCAAGCTTACCTACCGGTTGGAGCATCTGCCCCCTGGTGGTCAGTGAACATCATAGCCAGCGGTTGAGTGGCCTTAGCATATCATTAGCATATTACACTTTGATTGGTTGAATGGCCTACTGGACGACAGGACACTTAGCATATTAGGCTTTTATTATATATATTAAAAGCATAATATGCTAATTAGACCAGACATCCTTCCAGATGACCTTCGGGACAAAGCTGGGGTGCGAGGGAAGTCTGGGTCTCGGGTGCCAGAGGGAAGCTGGTGTTGGCAGCCAGGGGAAGGAAGGCCTACTCTTGCAGAATTTTGTGCATCAGGCCTCTAGTCCTATATAATAAAAGCCTAATATGCTAAGTGTCCAGTCATCCAGTTGGACATTCAACCAATCAAAGAGTAATATGCTAATGATATGCTAAGGCCACTCAACTGCTCACTATGACATGCACTGACCACCAGGGGGCAGACAGTCTACCAGTCAACCATTTGCTATGATGTGCACGGACCAACAGGGGGTAGATGCTCCGACCAGTAGGTTAGCTTGCTGCTGGGGTCCGGCCGATTGGGACTGAGCGAGATGGAATGGACATGCCCTGGAGCCCTCCCTTTGTCCCTCCCTGGCTTGCCAACCTCCCACATCCCTCCCTGGCCCCGATCATGCACCAGTGGGGTCCCACGGCCTGACCTGTGCCCTCTCACAATCCGGGACCCCTCAGAGGATGTCAGAGTGCTGGTTTTGACCTGATCCCGCAGGCCAGGCTGAGGGATCCGGCTGGTGCACAAAGTCAGGCACCGGGCCTCTAGTTCTATGTAATAAAAGGGTAATATGCAAATAGGCCGAATGGCAGAACAACCAAACAACCAATCAAAGCATAATATGCTAATGATATGCTAAGGCTGCTCAACTGCTCGCTATGATGTGCACTGAGCACCAGGGGTCAGATGCTCTAACCAGTAGGTTAGCTTGCTGCTGGGGTCTGGCTGATCGGGACTGAGTGAGATGGGCTGGACATACCCTGGAGCCCTCCCATGTTCCTTCCCTGGCCTGATCATGCACTGGTGGGGTCTCTCAGCGTGTTCTGCAGCCTCTTGCAATCCAGGACCTCTCAGGGGATGTTGGAGAGACAGTTTCAGCCCGATCCCACAGGCCACTCCCCTTGGGAGGGTGCTAGACACAAGGCTCATAGCTGGCAAGCACTGCTGCAGCAGCATGAGCCTCTCCTGATTGGGACTGATTGGGCATGAGCCCGCGGCAGGCACAGCAGGGCCGGGATGAGCGGGATTGGCAGGTAGGAGCCTCAGGCAGCGTTGTACTGCGGGTTTCGGCCCGATCCCTGCAGGCCACCCAGAGGGACCCCACCAATGCACGAATTCATGCATGGGGCCTCTAGTATATATATAAAAGCCTAAGTGATTGGCCAACCAACCGGCCGACTGGTCAGTAGCTATGATGAGCACTGACCACAAGGGGCAAGACACTAAATGCAGGAGCTGCCAAGCTGTGGCCACTTTCTCAGGTGATGCTCCCAGAACCAGGGAGGAGGGAGCCTGATTCCAGGGTGCATTACCCGAGAAACACCCTTCTCAATCTGGAACCCCTCGGGGGATGTTGGAGAGCCGGTTTCGGCCCGATCCCCACAGGCCAGGCTGAGGGATCCCACCGGTGCACAAATCTGTGCACCGGGCCTCTAGTATCACATAAGTGGAATCATTTGTTCTGTTGTGACTGGTTTATTTTTCTTAGCATAATATTTCCTAGGTTCACCCATGTTGTTGCAAATGGTAGGATTTCCATTTATCTATCTATCTATCTATCTATCTATCTATCTATCTATCTATCTATCATCTATCTATCTATCTATTTTTACTTATTTATTATTGATCTTAAAGAGAGGAAGGAAGGGGGAGAGAGAGAGAAAGGAAGAGACAGAGTGAGATCTGCATAAGAGAGAAAACCTTCAATGGGCTGCCTCCCTCTCATGTTCCAACCTGGGACTGGACCCACAACCCAGGAATATTCCCTGACCAGGAATTGAACTTGCCACCCTCTGGTGTACAGGACGACACTTCCACCAACCGAACCTCACGGTCCAGGGCAGGGTTTCCTTTTTTTTTTAAGGCTTTATTGTTTGTATATGCTACGCTACACTTTCTTCAGTCTTTCATCTGTAGATGAATTATTGTGTTTTACTCTAAGCAAATTTAGTAGAGTAACAATTATGAAATATAAGTGTAGATTAAATTAACAAACTAATCTGATAAATAAAGTTATGATAAACAAAACCAGAAACAGCACAAGTATCCTCAATGTGTTCCTAAGTAACATGTCTATGTCATAATGTTATATCAAAATGTATGTTAAACTGATTATGTTAAATGAGCTTTAGAACATTTAACTTAGAAAAATGGAGCTGTCTTGTGTCTTTCCCTTCAAACAGAAACTTTTCTCTCCTAGAAAACAAAGTAAATTATTAACTCACCTGTGTTTCACTTGAATAACACACTTCAAAATTATCTTAAAATATTTATTGCTATACTCTACTTTAGCTACTAGACTAGAAGAGATCACAAATCTATTACAGCAAGTAAATAGCATTTTTCTTTGTTTCCTGATGATTTGATCATATTATAGAAGAAAAAATGTTATGAGCTTTCCTCTTTCTCTGTGTGAATATACAAGTTTGTGTATTTTGCATAAAATTACAATAGAATAAAATGTTTAAAAAGTTGGGCATATTTCCAAGAAAGTCTTACAAAAATATTGTTTCCAAAATCAAGAGAATGAAGATATATAAAACAGGAAAAGTCATCTGTAGCTTTCTTAAACATGCACCTTATTCCCAGAAAATTCTAGCAATTTTTCTAATTTCCCCCCCGTTACAGTTTCCAAGACTTTTTGTAGCTTTAACATCCACATGGATTTGCAGGTACTTAGTTATAATTGTATTTTCTTAAAACCATTATAGTCATCTTCTCCCATGGCTATATTCTTGACTGTCATGCAATTGCTAACACTATACCCCTATTAAAAAAAAAATCTTAGTTTCAGGTATCTGAATCTTCTAACCCTGTAGCTCAGGTGAAGCATCCATGCCTATGCCTTCACTTTCCTCCTTGATTAGACAAAACTACAATTAATTCCATGGCAAATCATTATTTTTCACTCTCTTTGTTCTTCACAGCTTTATCATGTCATTTTCTCTGTAAGACAACTGCGCTTACTCAACGTACCTCCAATACATTATCCAATCACAGCAATAGGCTCAAATCTAGAGAATCTTCTGAACAGCTATTCATTAGAAAAACATGTCACAGTACCTCTTTCCTGTACTCTATATTATAGCTGAAGAAGAATAGGATAACCACAGGAAATATTGTTGTTTGTAGGATCAAGTATAGGAGGCACAGGGCAGACAGTAATCCACAGCATATGTGAAATTCTTCGTCCAGGGTATCACCATTTCATCCATTGCCTCCATACCTCTTGGCTCCGCTATTCGGGGATGTCTTTTCCACCTTTCACATAGTCACTTCTAAACAGGGAATTGGACAATAGTGTCCCTCCCCATTTCTTTGCAGCCTACTAGGTTTTTCAGATCGCTTCTTGTTCATTGAAATTTGAAGAGCCAGAAATATGTCCTACTGTCTCAAATAATCTAGTTTTCTTATATTTCAGACTAGAGGTGATTTGCTAATATCACTGTCTTAGACAAATTATGGATATTTTATGTATTTGATTGTGAAGCAATGAAGCATAGTGACATTCATCTCGGGTAAGAACTGCTGTTTGAATTTTAACCCTGCTATTCTGGCTTCTATACATACTTGCTTGCTTAAACAATAGGGTAGTTACCTCAGTTTCCAGATTGAGACCTGGAAACTCAGATAAACCACCCCATTATGTTGCCAGCTCACATCAAAAAGGTTATTCTCCTGTGCTGAGGACCAGAACCACAAATTTACTTTAATTGCTTTTCCGTTGACTCAGTGGCTCCGGGAATGTTTTCCGTTGACTCAGTGGCTCCAAGTACTAAAACTATAATTAATCTTTAGAGATAACTAACTTGCTCAATTTAGCTTCTGTACAAAACTGCTTTTGCAAAAACAGTTCCTCATTCTAATACTAGGGACCTTTGTGAGTTTTGCCTTTATAAGCCTCGTACTCCCGCCATTCGGTGCTGAGAGATTTGGAGAGCATTTTGCCCCCTCGTAGCCGCCGGCTTTGAAATAAATGTGGCTCCTTAATTCGACTTCTTGAGGCGTCCTTGTGTGATTCGAGGGGTACACTACAACAATTGCAGCTGAATTATATGTATAAATAGTCCTCTCCACAATTCATTATGAAACAAGATTTTCTCTCTATACCTATGTATTTTTAGTGAATCGGCTTTTGTGGGACCGTGAACTTAAGCTTTTGTAGGAGCCCTTTATTTCCAATTGAAAAAAAAATTAATAAACATGATTTTCATCCTTTCAGAATTCTTCTAAAATTGTACCTGGCCTCTGCCCTGAGGCCATGCTTTACTGCAGCACATTGCATTTGGCCTTTTTCCTAAGTCTGCATTGTAATGGCCATACATTTGATTTAGTGAAAAAAAGAGTTTCCTTTCAACCATGCAGTTTTTGAACCCTATATTCTCTCTACATTCTGCTGACACAATGGTGTCATATCTTTCTTACAGTATTTTATCAAATACAGTCAGTTTTTATGACTGGTTTATTTCGCTTAGAGAAAGATAAGTATCACATGATCTTATTCGTATGTGGAATCTAATGAACAAAATAAACTGATGAACAAAATAGATTCAGAGACAAAGACGAATGGAACAGACTGAGGAATCTCAGAAGGAAGACAGGGATGGGAGGGTAGGGAAAGAGCTTAACTTGGGAATTTATATGCATATATGCATAGCCCATGGACACAGACAATGGTGTGGTAAAGGCCTGGGAAGGGCAGGTGCAGGGTGGAGGGTGGAGGGGATTAAAGGGGGATGGGGGAAAGGGGGACATCTATAATACTTTCAACAATAAAGATTAAAAAAAAAAAAAGTCAGTTTGCAACCAAGCCAACTTTCAACATGCTGCCACACTTTGTCCTCCAACATTAAAACTTTTTAGATTTTCTCTTCTTCAAAGTTAAGGTAGGCAAGTCTTATCAAATGTTTGCCACTATTTAACATGGAAACACTACTTTCTAAATTTCTACAACAGTTGCCATGCTGCTGAAATGAAATGTGAAGTGTTAAGAGTCCAAGTTTGTTGTCTCGAGAACGAATGAAGTTGCCGGACCAAAGTTTATTGAGAAAAGACAGTCCTGCTTTCGTCCCATGTTGAAGTCGGGAGTAGTTGAGCATCCAAGTGAATTAAAGTATATTAGCTCAGGTATGGAGTCCACCTGGCCATAAGCCACGTGGGCACAGGATGTCTCCCCCAGCCACAGGAACATCAGAAACCCATTGTGTGCCAGGGAGAGAGTGAGAGAGAGGAATTGTGCGCTTTTAAATCTAGGGGCAGATACATGCCTTGTGAGCTCCTGATTGATCCTTTCAAAAAATTCTTTCTTAATAACATTCTTGGGATTGGTTATACACCTCACTGTCTTGTGATTGATTATCTACAAACTCTGTTTTAGCAACATCCATACATTTTAAAGTTTGTTTCCTACTGTGCCCTTTTTCCACCCCCACCCCCAACCCAATTGGGGTGCTGTAGTAACTCTGCCTAGCTGAGTTCCAGTTCTACTTCCTTCTCCCTCCACCACCCCATCCCACCCCACCCCACCCCACCCCACCCCACCCACTGCCCCCAGGGTCCTGGTTCCTGACTACCTAGCTTCCTTTTGTCTCCTCACTGCCTACCAGGTTCTTTATGTCAATAATGCATATTTTCCATATTTGCTACATTTGTTACAACTTCTGTAAACAGGTAGGTTATAATCCTATGTAATAAAAAGGGAATATGCTAATTGACCTTCACGCTGTCCCAAAGATGGTGGCACCAACAGCCAATAAAGAGGGAATATGCTAATTGACTGCCCCGCCATCTTTGAGGCATTGCCCAGTCCCCTCAGCCCTGCTGGGGTGGCAGGCTCACGGCAAAGCCAGGCCCGCCCCCAAGGCAGGCCCGGCTTCTCCACACACCTGCCTCCAGAGACCCCAGTCCCCTCCCCCCAGCCGCCCAGGGCCAGCTCGAGGCGCAGGCAAGCCTCAGATGGCAGCTGCCCAGGGCTGGCCCAAAGCGCAGGCAAGCCTTGAATGGCGGCTCCCCAGCCGCCTAGGGCCAGCCTGAGGAGCAGGCAAGCCTTGGATGGCAGCTCCCCAGCTGACGCCCGAGGCGCAGGCAGGCCTCAGGTGTCGGCTGCCCTAGCTGCCTAGGACCAGCCTGAGGAGCAGGCAAGCCTCGGATGGTAGCTGCCCAGCCACCCAGGGCTGCCCAAGGCTCAGGTAACCAGGGCCAGCCAAGGCTTGCGCTGTCGGCAGTGACAGCAGCAGAGGTATGATGGGGCATCGCCTTCCTCTGATTGCTGGGTCGCCTCCTGCCCCTGAGGGGTCCTGGACTGTGAAAGTGGCAGGCCAGGCTGAGGAACCCCCCCCCCTCCCCCCAGTGTGTGAATTTTCATGCACCGGGCCTCTAGTGCTGTATAATAAACCACCCAGAAACCTGTATGTTGCAAGTATAAACACAAATTTCTTTCTCATGTCTTTCTCATTCAGCTGCTTAAAATAGCAATGATTTGTTATTTCTTATGGTTCCTTGGCTTGCCTGAGGCATTTCTCCTGGTTTTCTTTGGGCTCAACGATGCTATTGAATAGATGAGGTTCTGGACTCAGTAGAAGCAGCTGGGACAGCTGGACCTCTCATTTAGCTTCACAGTGTGACAAATTTAGGGTAGCATTCTGTGAGGGTAAAAATGGGAGCTTTATGATTCATTAAAAATTAGTTTTACCATTTCTATCTTATGTTACTGCTGAAAGGAAGTAAAAAAAAGAAAGCCCAGAATTTTTGAGGAAAAGTGTGGACAGGAAAAGAAAAACTGATTTAATAAAAAATCAGGAGATAATATTTGAGCTTTCTAATCACAGTATGCATGATATAACCTAAGAAATTATTCAATTTTGTTTTTTTGCATGTAACTTAAACATTTCATGAAAATATCAGTTTCTTATATACAGGAAATAGTAAATAATCAGTACATTCTAAATTCAAATACTATTGCTTTAGGATTTTTTACCATATTTTCCGGCGTATAAGATGACTTTTTAACCCAGGAAAATCTCAAAAGTCGGGGGTCTTATATGCCGGAAAATATGGTATTTGGATTTTAAGCAATCTGATATACATTGTCAGAGATTTTTCTAACTTACTGTATTTTCTGGCATATAAGACCCCCGACTTTTGAGAAGATTTTCCTGGGTTAAAAAGTCGTTTTATATGCTGGAAAATATGGTACATTTTCTCAAATCAATGTATTTCTTATTTTTACTAGAAGTGACTATGAGAAGTGACTAATGGCACAGGTTGTCTTTAAATTATTATTATTAATGTTGTTGACAAATTTAGCTCCACCTATATAATTTATAAATAAAGACCATTTGTTTTTACACACAGACACACACACACACACACACATCTATACTAATAAAAGAGTAACATGCTAATTGACCATAACTTCATGATGCCCACCAGCCAATCAGGAGTGAGTATGCAAATTAACCCAACAAAGATGGTGGGTTAATTTGCATATGCAGGCGCAGAGGGGCTGGGGTTGGGTCAGGATGCTTGTGTCGTTGCCATGGCGACGATGCAGGCTTTCTGCACCACCCCAGCCACTCTGGGCCTCTGGGCAGCATGGGAAGGCGGAAAGGCAGCTCTGGCCAGAGCGAAGGCAGTGCCAGCAGCCAGGGGAAGGAAGGCCCATTCTTGCATGAATCTTCGTGCATCAGGCCTCTAGTATATATATACTGTGTGTGTGTGTGTGTGTGTGTGTGTGTGTGTGTGTGTGTGTATATATATATATATATATATATATATATATATATATTTACATATATATATTATTATTTTTTCCATCACCACTTATCCCCCCTATACCTCTTCCTCCAGCCTCCTCCCTCAGCCCCCTCCCTCAAGTAGTCACCACACTATTGTCCAGGTCCATGAGTTCTTTCTCTTTTTTTCTTCTTTGCTCAACCCCTTCACACCCCCCAACTCCCTCCACCACCACTAGCAGAGATCATCAGAAATGAAAGAGGAGAAGCAATAACTGACACCAAAGAAATACAAAGGATTGTAAGAAAATATAGCAACTATATGCCAACAAATTGCACAATCTGGACAAAATGGATAAATTCCTAGTAATGTGCAATCTACAAAACTAAATCAGAAAGAATGAGAGAATCCTAATAGACAGATCACAACTAGTGAAACTGAAGCAGTAATAAAAGAAAAACCTCTCTACAAATAAAAGCCCTGGACAGATGCTTTACAGGTGAATTTTACCAAATATTCAAAGAATTAACACCTATCCTTCTCAAACTATTTAAAAAATTTAAGAGGAAGGAAGACTCCCAAGCTTATTTTATGGGGCCAGCATCATTCTAATTCCAAAACCAGATAAAGACATGACAAAGAAAGAAAATTATAGGCCATTTTCTCTGATGAACATAGATGCTAAAATCCTCAACAAAATATTAACAAACCGAATCCAGCAATTCAGTAAAAAGATCATACGCCATGTTTTTACATACTTTTGAGAGTGATTTTTATACTCTTTGAATTATGTGTACACAATATCTTCCCACATATTAGACTAAATTGTGCGATTTCTTAAAAGTTATTATTTTTCACTTGGAAGATTTTAATATATAGAACTTAGCTATACTCTAGCCAAAGATGTAGTCATAGAACTGTTTAATTTACCAGAATATTATGTAGTGCATAAATCTCAGCAAGGGTTAAATTTTCCACAAGGAAACATTTAATCCCAATGATAATGTGGTTACATATTTACAATAATAATAGATGGCTTTAGAATATAATGAAATTCTTATTTTAATTAAACCAGATGCAATTCCTTATTAAAAATCAGAATAAGTATTAAGACAAATAGATATGAAAAAATTTGTTAGTGGAAATCTGACTATGCATAAAACAGCAAGAAAGAAATATATCATTAAAATATATTTTATAATTTTTTTTTATCCTCACCTAAGGATATTTTTCCATTGATTTATTTTTTTTATTTATTTTTTTAGGGAGAGTGGAAGAGACAGGGAAAGATAGAGAGAAACATCCATGTGAGAGAAACACACTGATTGGTTGCCCCCTACATATGCCTGGACTAGGGCCTGGGGCGGGGAGGAGCCTGCAACCAAGATATGTGCCCTTTTTTTTTCATTATTATTAAATATATTTTTATTGATTTCAGAGAGAGGAAGGGGGAGGGAGAGAGAGATAGAAACATCAGGAATGAGAGATAAACATGGATCAGCTGCCTCCTGCATGCCCCCAACTGGGTATAGAGCCTGAAACCCAGGCATGTATCCTTTGACCAGAATCGAACTGGGACCCTTTGGTCCATAGGCCAATGCTCTATCCACTGAGCCAAACCAACTAGGGCTGTTTTATACTTTTGAAATAAGTTTATTTTAGTGTCTTTGAGGATATTAACAAAGTGTGATACTCTCTTTTAAATAAATAATTTGTGTTGTTGAATCATAAATAATGTGTGGGGTTTTTTGTTTGCCTAATATATTTGTTCTGTTAAACAGTGTCAATATTGTTAAAATTTCTCATGCATTCCTTTTTTTTCTCCTTTGAAAACTCACTGCAAGAGTATTTGATGATAGAGAGCTGATAAACTAGCTTTACAAGTGGGCCATAAGCCAATTCTGCTGCAGATGCTTTGTATTCAGACCTTCCTAACTCTTATACTTGACATCACTTAATATCTACTTGTTTTATTACTTATAACTTCTATACTTTACTAGTAGATTCCTCATCTGAAAATAGTTTGCTATCTTTTTAAAATATCTGTAATAAGGATTAATATATTCATATGCAATATACTTCTTAGGACACTGCCTTGACCTAGTAGTATTCATTGTCAACTGTTATTATTTGGTTTGGTCAATATATGATAAGGGCTCATTTACAGATATTTCCACAGGAAAGGGTTAATCCTGCGTAGAATTTTAATTTTATACTGAGCTTGGAAAAATGCTTAAGCTTTTTAGATATGGCCCTAAGAAATATACCTTATTTTAGTTCCTACTATTCTGACATGCTACAACTCAACATAGATTAATGAACACTGTTTGAAAAACTGAGTAATTTGTAATTGAGTGCTTTTATACCAGTGTTTTTATTATTATTTTAAAGAAACCTTTTTTGCTAAAAAGGTTTCAGCACTTGAAAAGCATCACTATATTGTTATTATATTTCTAAGAGGAAAATAGGGGAAAGGCACTATCTCTTTGTTGTTGTTGATCCTCACTGAGGATATTTTTCCATTGATTTTTAGAGAGAATGGAAGGGAGGGAGAGAGACAGAGAGAGAGAAAAATATTGATGTGAGACACATTGATTGGTTGCTTCCAGCACACACCACAACCCGGGACTGGGATTAAGCCTGCAACTGAGGTATGTGTCCTTGACAGGAATGGAACCTGGGACCCTTCAGTTTGCAGGCAAATGCTCTATCCACAAGCCAAACCAGTTAGAGCAGCACTATTCTGATTTTGAAAATAATAAACATTTCTTAAAAGGTCTGGAATTTCAGTTAATTTGCCCACAGTCATTTTATTTGGGAAAGTTGCTAAAACGATTTGTAAGATTTTATCCTATATAATAAAAGAGTAATATGCTAATTACCCATTACGCCCGGAGGGGTAACGACCTACCGAATAACACTGGATCACGGATTTGCAGGAGGGTGGGGCAACGAACTACCAGCGGGCTGGAGAGCTAGAGGAGGGGGCAGGTCAGCAAGCTATGAGGAGGGGAGGGGGAGAGGAGAAGGGGGCCGAGGGGGCTACAGGAGGGCAGGGCAGCAGGCGGAGAGCTACAGGAGGGCCGTGGTGACCTACTGGCACACGGATTCCTGGGCAGGGTTACTAGTGAAATATAATAGGAAAAGAAACAACAATAACTGGCTACAACATTAAAATATACAGAGCTTCAACATACATTATTCATTTAGATAGGCTCCCCACCCCACCCTCCAACCCCCAAATTCTGGTATATGACTTGTTGTGGTCTGAATGTTTGTATCTTCCCCAAAAGGCATATGTTGAGATCCCAATCCTCAAATGTAATGGTATTAGGAAGTGGGGTCTTGGGAAATGCTTACATCTTGAAGGTGCTCATGAATGGTACTAGTGCTAATAAAAGAGACTACACAGAGATCCCTACTTGCATTCTGAGAGGAAATAGCCAAAAAATGGCCATCTATAAGTCAGCCAGCTAACCCCAAACACCGAATTTACTGTCACCATTATCTTGAACTTCCTAGTCTCTAGAAATGTGAGAAATAAATTCCTGTGGTTTATAAGCTACCCAGTCTGTGGTATTTTGTTACAGTGGGAGCAAACTGACTATGACATGACTGAACACTTATAGGAGTTGTTATGGTAGATATCTTGTTCCTAAGGCATTAACAGTGATTCCCATTTTTCAGGAATATGAATTATAATTTAAGGTTTTTGTGAGGCCACATAATGACCAAATATTCTCTATTTTGAGAGCAATAACACTTTTGTACAAAAAGAAGGAAACTGTATTAGGGACTGAACTAGATTGTATGTGTTACAACCCTTAATGTTCATAACTCTGTAAGATATTATCAACATTTCTTAAATGCAAATAAACAAACAAACAAAAGTTCAGTGATCAAGTAACTTGTCCAAGGACATTCAGTTAGAAGATAGCAAAACAACCCTAGCCAGTTTGGCTCAATGAATAGAGCGTGGGCCTGAGGACTGAAGGGTCCTGGGTTAGATTCCGGTAGAGGGCATGTACCTTGGTTGCAGGCTCCTCCCCGGCTCAGGCTCTGGTCAGTTCATGCAGGAGGCAACCAATCGATGTGTTTCCCTCACAGTGACATTTCTCTGTATCATTCCCTCTCTCTTCCACTCTCTCTAAAAATCAGTGGAAAAATATCCTCAGGTGAGGATTAAAAAAAAAAAAAAACAGTAGAAAGAAAATAAAATAGCAAAATATGTCTTCACTGCTCCAAGTCGCCTATTCCTATGTTTTATAAATTATTTTCTTTAAAGACATACACATATATTTAAGTCATATTGCATTCTATTTAAATTGGTAAACTCTGAGGCTTGATATTTCTAAAACTATTAAAGTGGAAATGTCTCCTTTGTAAAGCAGCACAGATTAAATCCATTAAATAATGGTTTATTTATTACCCTCGTATCAAATAGCAGAGCTCTGAAAATAAGAAATGCAGGAAAATCAATGATGCTTCTTGGAGAGAGTTACTATAAAGTTCTCTGTTGTAATATGTTCCTACTAGAATAAGCAGAGTGATTAATAGAATGAGGTTTTTTACAATCACAATGGCAAATATGTGGAACACGAGTAAGACTGAAGGTATGGTACACCAGAAATGTATAGCATATATTAAAACTCTGGGATAATCATTTATTACAGTTATATAAATTAACTTAGTGAAGTAAATATTATATATGTATATATATATACTATTTTAGATATAAAATCAAATAAAAGGGATAAATATCTTGTATTTGGTAGAATTCTAATAGACAACTGAAAAAACACATCTTAACTTCAATAAAAGATTTTTAAAAATTCCATTTTCAACTGAGCAGAAAGAAAAAAAATACCTACTTGTGTCCACCAGATGGTAGTATTGTAACACTATATCATTTCAAACAGCTTAGCTTTAAAAAAAATCTGGATAGATGTCTCAAATAATTTTATTTTTTCCCCTGAAAACTGGAGAGGGAAATAATTTTAATTTTATATAATTTATTTATTTCCCTTCACATTTCATACTTTTTTGTAAATGTCTCCCATGATATTATTAATTGAATTGAAAAACATTTAAAATCAGCAAACAGTTAAGAGATACAAACACACGAAGATTTACTATATTATGGGAACTTGTGTCCAAATGTCCTGAATGACTGACTCTCAGAAAAAATAATTTAAAATACAGATAGAATGTAAAAATATTAAATATATTGAAGGGCTAACATTATAATAATATTTTACTTTGGCTAAAATGTAAAGGAAGAACTTAAAAGATAGGTAAGTGCAAAACTTTCTTGAATTCAAGAATCACTATACTCTCTGGAAGCTCTAATTTTCACTTTCCTGCCTTATGGGGTTGGGTGACAGCAGATAATGCCAAAGTCTACCTAGAGATAAAGAGAGCTATGAAATATCCCTCCTCTCACTATATGAAGGTAGGGCTTTTCCACCTTATAAGTCTGAACAAAAAAATTTAATCTGCCCTGAATAAGGGAGAGCGATATTATATAATTCTTTCAAATTGGTTATTTACTGGGGGAAAATTATCTATCTTAAATATTTGCAATTGCAATCTAGCCATGAGATCAATTTTTAGTATGAATCAGTGATTCCCATATTTTCTAGAAATCTCATGAGGACAATTTACTATAAAGTGGCCCTAAGATGCAGAAGTCAACTTGGATTCTTTCTGTAGGAACCAACCTAACCTAAACCTTGAAGTATTCTCATGTTAAAAGTGTCAGATGCATGGAACAGACTGACAGCTGTCAGAGAGGAGGGAGATGAGTGGAATAGATGAAAGTAGGTAAAGGGATTAGCCCCAGAATGTATGTACATAACATATAGACATAGACCACTGTGAAGTGATAGTGGCAAAGGGGGTTTGGGATAAGTGGAGGTCAGCAAAGGGGCTGGGGAATGGGGACAGAAAGATACTTTGCTTAGGGTGATGGGTGCACAATACAGTGTGCAGATGATGTTTTATTGAATTGGACACCTGAAACCTGTATGGTTTTGCAAATCAATGCCATCCCAATAAATTAAATTAATAAAAAGTGTCCAAAATTACCTTATAATTAAAAACTCCTAAAGAAAATAGGACACCAAGAGCGAAGATTCAAAGAAACAGCAGATGATAGAATCAGTACAACTGGCCTTCAAATGAAATTATCAGACATCAGAATGTAAGATACTCACATTTTGTATTTTTATATTTAAACTCTGCTACTGTTGAGAATATGTGATTCTGGATAAGACACACTCAGAAACTAAGCTTTTCATCTATAAGTCATCTATAAGGATTTCTTTGGAGATGGTTTATAACATTCTGTGGGGAAGCATGAGACCTGGTTGGAAAGTTTGTAAGGAGGACATTCTGAGAAAAGGGAAGTGTGCAGAAGGCTGCCCACCCTGTTTATCAGAATTCCGACAGGGGAGTGCTGAAGGCAGCGCCTCTAATTATTCCTTGACCTTTGCAAACAATTCTGTGCATGTGCAGACCCCTGGGTGTTTACTGGAATCCTTATGTTTAATCTTTGGGTGTCTTTGCTTAAAGGACACTACAAACACATGTGTCCTCCCAATATTACTTACCCTACTGATTGTATCTAAAAGATAAACTTTATCTCAAACGGCTGCTACAATGAAAGCCTAATGAGGCAGGTGATTGAGGATGTCTGGCTCCTTTAGCCAGGCCGTCCCTTAGCCCTCTCTTTCACAGCGCACATTGTTTTGGAGAAATCCATTCATCCATCCCTCAGGGTCTGCTGGTCAGCCCTGGCAATATTCTATGCCTTCTTTTTGTTATTGTTGTTAATCCTCACCTTAGGATATTTTTCCATTGATTTTTTTTTTTTTTTTTTTTTTTTTTTTTTTTTTTTTTTTTAGAGAGAGAGAGAGTGGAAGGAAGGGGAGAGATGGAGAGAAATATCAATGTTAGAGAGACATAGTTTGGTTGCCTCCCACATATGTCCCAATGTGCTGGGGACAAGCCTGCAACCAAGGTATGTGCTGTGCCTTTGATTAGAATTGAACCTTGAACCCTTTAGTCCTCAGGCCAATGCTCTAACCCTTGAGCAAACCAGCTAGGGCTGTATGCCTTCTTTAACAACTCTCATTTACAAGATGGGAACACAGCTCTTTCAAACAAACCAAGTTAGACAATATTAATCTACTAGAGGCCAGGTGCACGAAATTCATGCATGGGGGTGGATGGGTGCCTCTCAGCCCAGCCTGCACCCTTTCCAGTCTGGGAAGGGATCAGGCCTAAACGGTCAGTCAGACATCCCTCTCACAATCCAGTACTGCTGGCTCCCAACCACTCACCTGCCTGCCTGTCTGATTGCCACTAACCGCTTCTACCTGCCAGCCTGATCACCCCCTAACTACTCCCATGCCAGCCTGATCAAAGCCTAAGTGGTCCCATGATGGCCCAATAGCCCCTAACTGCCCTCCCCTGCCAGCCTGGTCACCCCTAACTGCCATCCCCTGCCAGCCTGGTCACCCCTAACTGTCCTTCCCTGCAAGCCTGGTTGCCCACAACTGCCCTCCCCTGAAGGCCTAGTTGCCCCTAACTGTCCTCCCCTTCAGGCCTGCCCCCCTGAACTGCTCTCCCCTGCAGGCCTGGTCGCCCCCAACTGCCCTCCCCTGCCGTCCTGGTCCCTCCCACCTGCCTTCCCCTGCTGGCCTGATCACCCACAACTGCCCTCCCCTGCCAGCCATCCTGTGATGGCCATCTTGTGTCCACATGGGGGGTGGCCATCTTTAGCCACATGGGAAGCGGCCATCTTGTGTGTTGGAGTGACGTTCAATTTGCATATTACTCTTTTATTAGATAGGATGGTGTCTCTTGGATCATACCCCTCCCAGTATTTTAAGGGGGGCTTCGAGGCTAGTATTAAGAAAGGACCTAGAATTATGAAAAGTGAAAGGCTATGGCTTTGTTGCCTGCCCCTTATTTTGAGTGCTATATACCCACTGAAAAATAGGGTGAGAGCGCAGCTTTCTTGAGTTCATTTTATTTTGAGAAAAGTTCTAGAAGGGCTTCTCAACAGGAGGAGACTGGTGATCAGGTATCACATGCAAAAGCTGAGGGGATGTTTAAAGAAGCCAGCTCAAGGGCAGCATTACCCATATCAAAGAAGCTTCCTCTAGAGGACCCAGAGGGGGTGGCTTAGAAGAGCCCATGGAATCATTCTAAAGGGGAATTCATTATCATTGAGAATTTCTCTGACCCAGAAGCCAGCTATGCTAGGCTGCATAGCAATTAAGTTCTTTCCTACCTTTTATCTTCTCTTCTCCTTACCCCAGAGGAGCCAGAAAGAGGCTCTGATGTTACAGTAAAGGAGAAGCATGTACCTTCCAGGAAAAGAAAAAAGCTGTCCACATCCTTATCTACCCCGGCTGGTTTTCCAGCCTAGAGCAGGCCACAGCAGGGGACAAAGAGACCTTTCCCTTAGATCAGTGTAGGACGCATGTTATTAAGATGTTGCACTGAACATTTTAATTATAAAAATGAGAATGCTCTTAGTAATCAAAAAGTCTGGTGATCACTGGGCTTTTATTATCTAAGGGGTCAAAAAATCAAGGTACAGAATGTGTCCATTACTTTCCTCACACCTCATTACGGTCCACTCTCTCCCTCCCCCTGTTGGCTCCAGGCCACTACTGATATGCTTTTTATTATTACATGTTGGTTTGCATTTCCTTGAACCTTATAAAAGTGAAATCATATATTATGTAGTTTTGCTTTTTTAAATTTCTGGCATTTTTTGCTCTGCATAATTTTAAAATTAATCCATGTGGTTGCATTGAGCAATAGTTGTTTTTGTTTTATTTTATTTTTTAAATTACTGAATAGTATTTTATTGTATGAATATACTACATATTTTAAAACTATTTTCAACATTATTGGACACATTAATGCCTTTAATTTTTAAATTAAATTGTCTTTAATGTTTGCTATTGAAAGGGATCTTAAGGATAAAATAGGCAGATTTAGGGAATCTTAGAAATAAAGAGGATCCTTGGGGGAGGAATACATAGCTGAGGGCTTAGAGTCACCAGAAGGCATACAGTCACAGAGAATAGAAAGGTGCCACAGGATAAGGGGAGAGGAAGACATACATTCATAGAGATAAAGAAAAGTCACAGAGTATGAGGGAAAGGGAAACAAAATTTTACAGAGGATAGAGAAATGTCGACAAATGCTAGAAAGGGAGAAACATATGTTCACAAGAAATAGAAAAATGTTACCAGATAAGGGAGAGAGAAAGATGAGGGCACCACATGGGCTTTGTAGCTGATATTCTGCAAAAGACTGACCAATTAGAAAAACACAGAGTCATAAAATGGGAGAGGGTCCAATTAGAAGGGAGAATGAAGAGACAAAAAACTACAGCCTTTATAAACCCTAGAAGAAAGGAGCTTACTGGGTTACCCCCTTTCTATGTGAGAGTCTGTGTTTGCTTCCAATAAATTTCCACACTTTTACTAACAAATCCTTTTAGTCCTCGAATTTTATTCTTCAAACTTGGTGACATAAGAACCTGCAAAGGGGAGATCCGCTCCCCGCACCGCAATCGGGTCAGGCTGGCTGGACCCCACCCATGCATGAATTCATGCACCGGGCCTCTAGTATAAAATACATTTGAATATTCATGTACACAATTTTGTGTGTGGGTGGGTGGATATATGATTTCATTTATTTTGGTGATGTACACAGGAGTAGAAAAAAATGGGTTTTATTTTAGTGAACTTATAATTTTACTAGAGGCCTGGTGAATGAAATTCATGCATGGGGGTGTGTGTCCCTTTGCCCAGCCTGCACCCTCTCCAATCTGGGACCCCTCGAGGGATGTCCGACTGCCCATTTAGGCCCGATCCCAGTCAGACATCCCTTTCACAATCCAGGACTGCTGGCTCCCAACTGCTCACATGCCTGCCTGCCTGATTTCCCCTAACCACTTCAGCCTGCCAGCCTGATCACCCCCTAACCACTCCCTTGCCAGCCTGATCAATGCCTAACTGCTCCCCTGCCTGCCCGATCGCCCCCAACTTCCCTCCCCTGCTGGCCCAATAATCCCCAACTGCCCTCTCCTGCTGACCCAGTTGCCCCCAACTGCCCTCCCCTGCAGGCCTGATTGCCCCCAACTGCCCTCCCTTGCAGGCCTGGTCCCTCCCAACTGCCCTCCCCTTCTCGCCTGATTGCCCACAACTGCCCTCCCCTGCTGGCCATCTTGTGGTGGCCATCTTGTTTCCACATGGGGGCAGCCATCTTGTGTGTTGGAATGATGGTCAATTTGCATATTACTCTTTTATTAGGATAAGAATGTACCAAATCTTTTTTTTCAAAATAGCTTTAGCATTTTACATACACATCAGCAGTGTATTAGAGTTAATCTTTCTACATCCTGGCTAGTATTAACAAATTCTAACTTCAGCTGTTTTATTGGTTATTTGTTGTTTTTTTGTCATTTCATTTTTTAGCAAATATTGTTGAGCATTTTTTGATATGCTTATGGCCTTTTATATATCCTATTATAAATTATCTGTTCAAATTTTCTGATTATTAGAATTTATTTTTATTATTATTGAGTTTGAGTTTTAAGAGTTTCTTTTGTACTGTATGCAATTTATTATCAAATAAATGATTTTTAAATATGTTTCCACTCTGTGACCTATATTTTCATTTTCTCAACATATCTTTTGAAGAAAACATGTTTTAAAATATTATCAATACAATTTATTTTCAATAATAAGCCAATAATTGTTTCTGAGAGTACTTCAATGCCATATCTGAAAATTTTCTGGTCCAATATCCTAAAGGTCCCATTTGGCTTTCACCATAAGTTTCTGTCTGCATAAGTGCTAGTTACAGATGCTTCCAAAATTATATTTGAGTGAGGATCATGCAGACTGAAAGGCACTAATTGAGTCACTGCTTTTTTTCAACTCAGAGATCGTCTGCTGTTGTTCGGGCCTCATTCAAATAAGTCTTTGGGGGTGGGTAGTCTTATGAATAGGAGCTAGTAATATCCTCAGATGTGAAATATTAGTCATTCAAAATATAAAAATCATTACCAAGCTCTGTATCCTTGCTTAGTCCCAGGGTTTGGCATTGATAGTTATTTACTTTTAGTTGCCTGTAAAAATCATGTTTGGCTCTGTTTAGGTCATTTTTTTTTTTTAATTCACCCTTTGGGGAAGCCCTTGGTCTTTTGGTGGATTAACTAGCTTCTATTGATCATGTGTGTCACCACTGTGCTTAAGTCAGTCCTAGCTTGATATTATCATGTTTTCATCATCACAGTATTACAATGGTGCATTATTACACTCAGCATATGCATCAAGTCCAAATCCCTCTCAACCAACATTTAACAACAAGCTGATGAAAGCAAATAACCCCGTGGTAATACAATAAATGTGGATGGGATGCTTTCCAGGAGAAAGCAAACCAGTTGACTCTTTTCCTAGATTGGTATTAAGAAACAGACATTTACAAGGTCCCATAATGTCAGTCTCTTTTAGCTTGTTGTATTTTTTGTGCTGTTCAAATCATACCAAGAACTGTTGGTGGTATGTGCTCATGAGCTCAGCTGGGCTGGGAGAGAGACTTGAGCTGCCGGGTGTCTGTCACAGTTGCCAATTAAAGCAACAAGAAAAAGTGAAAGAGTTAAACCTTTTATAATTTACTATGATTGTATATGCAGGAGTCTAAAGCCCAAGAAGGCACACACTCCCCTTGGTTTCACTTATTCCCTTGGAATGATGCACCATTTGAGGGTCTGGTGGATCAGCACAGACGTGGAGGGCATCTCAGTGTTGAGGGAGCCCTGAACAAAGGCTGTGCAGTTTTATGGACTCTGAGGTAGGGGAAGTGGAGGGAGAGAGGGAGTGGAAAAGCACTGGGTACTGAGTCAGAATGAGGAAAAGTAACTTTACGGTTTCCCTACCTAACCCCCATGAGGTCTCAGCAGAGTCACTTAAAGAAGCCCTCTGCCCAAGACCTCAGCTAAAGAGACCTAGAAATTAAGTCACTGTCAGCCCTCATTCTATTACAATCACTGCCAGGATTTGCCCTGATGCTTTCCTGTAACTCCATTTTTTAATTTTTTTTTTTTTTTAGTTATTAGAGATAGCAATAACCAAGGGTTTGTTTTTTTAGATTGTGTCTCTTTATTTTACATCTCCTTATGCATCCAATGACCCAACTCAGGAGTTGGGTTTGTCATTCCTAAATTCCATTTCTTACTTTTATTATTTTTTGCTATAGACTGTGACCAAATTTTAAAAAAAATTATTGGTTACTTTTAGCTGCAGTATCTGAAGTCAATGCAGTTGTTGCTTCATGCCTGGCAATGGTGCTTTGGTAGCCATCCAGGTAACAAAAGTTCACCATTCCCCACTCCTCTTTCTTTTCCTAAACAATGCCTTTTATCTTGTATCAGTGAGTCAGTATGCTCATTTTCTTCAGCTTTGTTCTTTTGTTTTGTGTTTGATAATTTATAATGTCTTAGACAGCACTAATCTTTTTTTCTAAAAGGTCTAATGTGCAATTAATCTAATTCAGTATATTTTTCTTCTGAGACAGAGATTTTATATCTAGAATTTAAAATTGGGGATTTCTATAACTTATCTTCACTAAACACATTCAGGATTTATCAAAGTTCTTAAACATTTTCAATAGAGTAATAACTGCTTTAGAGCCTTTTTCCAATAATTCTAACATGTCATTTATTCTTGGATCTATTTCATTTGATTAATTTTTCTACATGGGTTTACAATGGGCCATATTTTTTTTTCTGTTTTATTGTGCCTAATAATATCTTATGGATGCAAGCAATTGTGGATTTTCTTTGTTGGTTGCTTGATATTATTGTATTCATATAAATATTTTTGAACTTTGTCCTGGTATGCACTTAAGTTACCTGAAAATTGTGAAGAGAGAATAATGGCTCTCTTCCCAAATGCCCATTTCCTAATTCCCAGTTCCTGTGAATATGTTACCTTATATGGCAAATAGGACTTGGCAGGTGTGATTAAGTTAAGGATATTAAGGTGGTGGTGAGATAATCCTAGTTTATCCTGATGGCCCAGTTTAATCATAAAGTTTTATGAGAGTGAGGCAGCAAGATCAAAGTGGAGGAAATGAACTAAGGAGGCAGACCTGCATGGATGTATACCTTGGCAAAATCTGAAAACCCTTTCTATAAAGAGACACATTCTAGAATGTTCTAACGCTAATTCTTGCTATGCCTCAAAGTTAGTAAAACTCCAGTGTTCCAGCAATTAGAAGCAGGATGTAGCCTTCCTAACCTACTCTTTCAGGAAAGATGGTGGCCACTGTGTAATTCAAGACTTCTCTGTCTTGCAGAGTCCTTGGACCCCAGGGAATTTGTCTTTTTTTTCCTTCTCATGCCTTTGAGTTAATCTCTGCTCAGAGTTCCTCTAGGTTCCAGCTCCATACATTCCTACCAGTCTTGCAGGGTATAGATTTCCTAACCGCTGTACCTGACGACTCTAATCATCTATCCACTCCAACTCATGGCACTAAATCCCCGCCTCACTTGTAATACTGGCCATCGTCCTTGTATGTTTTCATTGCTGGAAATTTCATTGGATTTTGCTAATGTTTCTGGGGCCAAATTATTGTGAATAGCCACATTTAAATATGTTTTACTTCTTTCTTTTTCATAATTGGCTTCTTTATTTTCAGATATTTTGCTGCCTATACAAGATCACGGTTAAAAACAAACAGGTGACTCTGAAGTTGAGATGGCAAACCGACAGAGTCATAATGTTATTTCGAGTAGACTTTCCAGTGTCACATTTACCATTTATCTGTTTATTATGTTATCCTGTGGCATCCATGGACAGGCACTGCGCTGATCTCCTGCTGTAAAGCCTAGATGACTGGCAGCTCCAGCTGCTGCCCCTCTAGATCCGCAATGGCATTCATTAGCTCTTCCCAGCCAGTAATTGAGCTCAGCAGCAGTGTTAGCGTCAACTCATTCTGATGGCCACAAGACTTGAATAATGAATAACTTTGGCTCTGGTCTCCGTATTAGCCTAGCAGGATTTTTCAGAATTGTGCTGAAATCTGAGACTCTTTCTATTTAATGTTCATCTTTTTAGCCTTTCCTGTTACAGATATCAGAGCTGCATTAGAGTCTAATAGCTAACCTTACCTACAATTGATTACAGTTTCCTGCAATAAATCTTTCTTTTTTTAATTTTCAAAAAAATTAAAATGACCATTTACCTTCAATATTGTTTTGTATTAGTTTCAGGTATGCATCATGGAGGTAGGACAATCATGTATTTGACAAAGTGTTCCCCCTGATATTTACAGTGCCTCCTGGCTCTATGCATAGTTATTACAATAGTATTGACTACATCCCCTATGCTGTACTTTACACCCCATGACTACTTTTGTGACTATCAGTGTCCAGTCCTTAATCCCTTCACCTTCTTCATCCAGTCCCCCAACTCCGCTCCCCTCTGGCCACCATCAGCCTGTTCTCTGTATCTGTGAATCTGTCTCTGTTTGGTTTGTTTATATTGATGTTTAGACTCCACATATAAGTGAAATCACATACAATCCCATCTTGTCATCTGTTTCTTAGAAGACTCAAACCAAAGCCATTGAATAAAAGTGTGTGTTACCTTCATGTGTGTGTGTGTGTGTGTGTGTGTGTGTGTGTGTGTGTGTGGGTATTATTATTACAATTCACACCATATGGAGAAAAAAAATCTTCCTTTGACAGTTCTGCCATATAAATGGCTGCCAAATAAAAATAAAACTTAAGCTAACATAGTTCAATCATTCACAACATTTCAAATGTTTTTAAAATAAAAAATTAGGAAACCTGAAACTTAATAGGGGAAATAAAAATAAATGACAAAAGATATTGAAGTAAAAATGCTAATTTAACATTTCATTCCTTTCCAACATTTTACCATGTCCTAAATAACTAAAGAAAATGTCATAGACTTGTCAATAATTGGTTGACTTCTGACATCATTCTCTGCATGCTTTTCAAAACTTTATGTTGGATATAGATGGTCAACAATAGGATCAAAATATCTCCTGCACATGTTGATGATCTGGGGAATGTGTGCAGCTAAAATAGTAGCGTGTGTTCTAGACAGATGCCCTTTCTACATGAATTGAAGAACACCAATGGCACTTCTGTTTCCTTTCTTATACTTCCCCGAACTTTCAAATGGTCCACTTTGTTAACTGTCTTGTGGACTGTCCTAAAGTAAGTCCCTAGAAAGAGATTACTCCCTAGTTTTTTACTAAATAGAATTGTTTCATTTTTTCTCCTTTGGGGTTTTCATCAAAATGACAATTTCCACTTAGTAAAATTATACTGTAATTTTTTTTAAAAGTATATATTTACAGCTAACGAAGGTGAAGTTAACACAAAATAAAATTTTATTTTATATATTTCCTATTTTTCTTTATGGTTACACTTGTTATATAAAGTGCCCTTAGGAACAATACCGAGGTTACGTTCAAAGAATGATTGAAAATATTTGTTGATGAATTTAGTTTTCCAACCATTTTTCTGTTCATATAATGCTGATCTTTTGTTTGAAACTTGTTACCTACCTTCCTATCTGGAAAAAAAAAGAGGCAAGAAAAGCTATTCCTCTGTGACAGAACTTATTTCCGGGACTACCACACACCAATTCTGTCATTCCACAGGCTGTTTTTATAAAGAGATGCTATGCTTCTCCTATAGAGAGCTGGCTCTATTGCATTCCACTTGCATCCAGGCATGTCTGTGCCCATAGCTGAAGTATATTGTGTACGTATATGGTGTAACTTTCAAGGTCACATCATAAAAGGCTGTCTTTAGATGTTCAGGTGAATAGTGTTGCCTTTTATGATGTGACCTTGAAAGTTACACAATGGATCCTAGCCGCAATGCTGAAAGTAGGTAAGAACATCTTGCATGCAATGTGAGGGAATCATATTCAAGGTGATTCTTCCACTTCCCAGTCAAACCACTCCAACTCAGGCCATAGGCAGTGGAGATGAGCTCTCTCTAGTGAGTACTTCCCAACTTGAGACTTCATATGTACCTTCTTCTCAGAGTATAAGTAAAAGAACAAGACATATGTTTGTTCCCCAAGTTAAATTTAAAATTTCAACCTACATAAACTTACAAGGACTGAATTTATCTTTATAGAATACATGTTACACATAGTATTAAATAATAAGGATTTTAAGCACCAGTAATTTGTTAGAAATACCTTTGCTTTTTGTTTACTTAGCTAACAATAACTGATAAATTTCATATATCTACAATTCTCCCCAAATATTTTTATAAACGTTCCCATGTTTGTAGAAGGTATATGTTCTGAATAATCTATTTTCTAGCTATATGTTGTACTTTATTGTTCAGAATATGATATATAGAGCAAAATCTCAAATTTTTACTTTTCTATTTGGCTTTTTTGCCACAAATTACTTTTTATAACCTAGAAAATGTATTGTGACTTTTGCCCATTTTGCTTGTGTTGAAAATTTATCATTATTCTCCCAGAAAGTATTTTATACTTCCCCTATCATATCACTTTAACTGTTGCTCTGTGCACTTTTTATCCTATTAAACATGAGTTATGGCCTTCTATACACAGTGATGATGAAATAATTTAAAGCCCACATGTAATAACTCATGTTTTCCCCATCATCCTTATCTTAAATAAATTCTAAAGGTTTGAGAGCTGTTTTTGTGAAAATATTTGAACAAGCAACATTTAAACAATAAGAAACCATTTTATAAAATAAGAAATACTAACTATATTCCTAACATTTCAACAAGAAAAATAGTTTTAGTACTTCATAATCATAGCTAAATTTCATGTAATGATCAAACAATACTTATTTTGAAGAAAGCACAATATAATATTAAATGGTTTGAAATTATTACTACACCTAAAATAGAAACTAAATAATAATTATTACTATTTTTCTTCTTGTAGAGTTAACTTTTCTAGTGAACCTAAAATTAGATAGTTAAAAATAGATTATTTAGGCAAATAAAATTAGACAACAAAATGACCATATAAAATTGAAATAATGTATTTAACATTTTATTTTCTATTGTGAAAAAGAACATTACACATTTCTATCTCATTTCAAATGCTCTAGGTATTAGGAAACATTGTCTTATAAAGGCACAATAGAGGTATGTACATATATGGATTGTTATATATGGAAGAGTAATTTTATTTTACGCTTAAAAACTAAGTTCTGAGTCATATATTTGACAAAAATTGATAGCATGTCAATGTGTGAAAGGAACCAGTTAATGCTAAATAAATGAAGCTGCTTTCATAAGGTTCACGGCCTTATTTGGTAACAGTTGTATTACCTCTATACATAAAAAGATATTCTGTTGTCACAAGTTTAATTTAAATGGCAGTATTAAAATTACTAACAAAAATAAGGAGAAATCTTATATCACTGGTAATTATAGGATTAGCAAATTTTGAATTAACAGTATCTTATAGTGCATTATTTATAAAGGAATCACTAAACTCTTTTATTTAAGTTAAGCTAAACCTAATGAGCATCTGATAAGAATGAGTATATGTTGCTAATAGTCATTGATGAATGACAGCAATAAGATGCTTATCCCAAAGTTAAAAAATGTATTTGGAATAGTCAATAAAGTTAAGCAAATGTTCATAAAAGTTTATCAGTATGCATAAAAGAAATATAAAGCACTTTCAACCTGACAATGTAATGCTGTTTTGACTGAATTAAATATGGAACTTCTCTTTCTTCTCCTTTTAATCAAGCATGCATGAAAATTACAAAGACCAGGACAAAGACAGGTGTATGAGAGCACTCATCAACTTTTCATGTTATTAATAATGTTGAAAATAAAGATGAAATATTCTTAATAGCAAATTGTTATTTTCTAGCAAACTCTTTTATATCTATGGAATATTATGATTTTAAGATGGATAAATAGGTAGATAGATGATAGCTAGATTAATAAATAGATGTCACATTTGTTGTAGGATGAATTAGGGCATGATACCTTTAATATTTTTTATTGGTACTTTAGGGGTAATATATTCAAGACAATAATTACTGTGGAAGAGATGAGCTGTTTAAATAAAAAATGGCCATTTTTCTTTCTTATGAGACTAGCAATGTTTTAAAATTTTGTTGTACTTTTTTCTTGGAATCAAATTATGCCTTTATGGGCTAGGCCTTCAGAGTAACTGGTATAACATATTTTTGAAAGGATAATCCCAAAATACAATTTTAATCTCATGTAATTCTCCTCTACCATATAGAAATTTTATCTTCACTTTGCGTTTGAGCATAGTCATAGAAATTTAGAAATGTATCAAGATTTATACACTAGACCAAAAAATCTTAAGCTTTGAATTGTCAGGTTGCTGCCATGTCCTTACACAATAAAAGAAAATTAATACCAATGCAAATATTATGATTCACTAATATTTCAAAAGCAAAAAGTTGCCCAGCTATCTTAATGTAAGTAAGCATGGCTGAAAAAATAAGTAAAGCAATGAGACATTACTTTTTTTTAAAATCCTCACCCAAAGATATGCATATTGATTTTAGACAGAAGGAAAGAGAGAGAGAGAGAGTGGGGGAGAGAGAGAGAGAGAAACATTGATGTAAGAGAGATTGGTTGCCTCCCTTACATGCCTGACCAGGGATCAAACCTGCAACCCAGATATATGCCAAATGAGAACTAAACCCACAACCTCATTACTTTTATGAATTTACTAGAGGCCCGGTGCACGAAATCATGCATGGGGGTGCGGAGTGTCCCTCAGCCCAGCCTGCACCCTCTCCAATCTGGGACCCCTCGAGGGATGTCTGACTGCCCGTTTAGGCCCGATCCTACCTAAACAGGCAGTCGGACATCCCTCTCATAATCCAGGACTGCTGGCTCCCAACTGCTCGCCTGCCTGCCTTCCTGATTGCCCCTAAATGCCTCTGCCTGTCAGCCTGATTACACCCTAACCACTCTACTGCCAGCCTGATTGATGCATAACTGCTCCCCTGCCAGCCTGTTTGCCCCTAACTGCCCTCCCCTGAAGGCCTGGTCCCCCTCAACTGCCCTTCCCTGCAAGCCCAGTTGCCCCCAACTTCCCTCATGTGCCAGCCTGGTCACCCCTAACTGCCCTCCCCTGCTAGCCTGATCGCCCACAACTGCCCTCCCTTGCAGACCTGGTCCCTCCAAACTGCCCTCCCCTGCTGGCCATCTTGTGGTGGCCATCTTGTATCCACATGAGGGCAGGATCTTTGACCACATGGGGGCAGCCATCTTGTGTGTTAAAGTGATAGTCAATTTGCATATTACTCTTTTATTAGATAGGATAGAGGCCTAGTGCACTGGTGGGGGCCAGCTGGTTTGCCCTGAAGGGTGTCCCAGATCAGGGTGGGGGTTGCCTTGTGGTGTGGGGAGGCCTGGGCGAGGGGCCTGTGGTGGTTTGCAGGCTGGCCACGCCCCCAGCGACCCAAGTGGAGGCCCTGGTATCTGGGATTTATGTATCTTCTACAATTGAAACTTTGTAGCCTGGAGCGGAGCCAAACCTCCTGCTTGTTCCGTAGCAGCAGCCATTTCTGTTGCAATATATTTATCTTCTATAATTGAAACTTTGTAGCCTTAAGTGGAGGCCTGGTCCGGCCAGGGTGTGTGGAAGGCTTGGCTTCCTCCATCGTGGGCAGCAACCTTAGCCTCCTGCTCTCTCTAGCTCCGTTGCTGCCGCCATTTCTGTTGGGATTTATCTTCTATAATTGAAACTTTGTAGTCTTGAGTGGAGGCCAAGGCCGGCCAGGGTGCGGGGAAAGCTTGGCTTCCTGCATCGCCAGGGAAACCCAAGCCTCCCTCCTGCTCGCTCAGTGGCTGCAGCCATGTTGGTTGGGGTTAATTTGCATACTCGCTCTTGATGGGCTGGTGGGCGTGGCTTGTGGGTGTAGCATATTGATGGCTAATTTGCATATTACTCTTTTATTAGATAGGACTAGAGGCCCGGTGCATGAAATTTGTGCATGGGGTGGTGTCCCTCAGCCCAGCCTGCACCCTCTCCAATCTGGGACCCCTTGTGGGATGTCCGACTGCCCCTTTAGGCCCGATCCTACCTAAACGGGCAGTCGGTCATCCCTCTCATAATCCAGGACTGCTGGCTTCCATCTGCTGGCCTGCCTGCCTTCCAGATTGCCCCTAACCGCTTCTGCCTGCCAGCCTGATCACCCCCTAATGACACCCCTGCCAGCCTGATTGATGCATAACTGCTCCCCTGCTGGCCTGATTGCCCACAACTGCCCTCCCCTGCAGGCCTGGTCTCCCCCAACTGCTCTCCCCTGTAGGCCTGGGTCCCTCCCAACTGCCCTTCCCTGCAGGCCTGGTTGCCCCCAACTTCCCTCCTCTGCCGGCCTGGTCACCTCTAACTGCCCTCCCCTGCAGGCTTGATAGCCTCCAACTGCCCTCCCTTGCAGGCCTGGTCCCTCCCAACTGCCTTCCCCTGCTGGCCTGATTGCCCACAACTGCCCTCCCTTGCAGGCCTGGTCCCTCCCAACTGTCCTCCCCTGCTGGCCATCTTGTGGTGGCCATCTTGTGTCCACATGGAGGCAGAATCTTTGACCACATGGGGTCAGCCATCTTGTGTGTTGGAGTGATGGTCAATTTGCATATTACTCTTTTATTAGATAGGATAGAGGCCTGGTGCATGGGTGAGGGCTGGCTGGTTTGCCCTGAAGGGTGTCCAGGATCAGGGTGGGGGTTCCCTTGGGCAAGGGGCCTATGGTGGTTTGCAGGCCTGCCACACCCCCTGGCAACCCAAGTGGAGGCCCTGGTATCTGGAATTTATTTACCTTCTACAATTGAAACTTTGTAGCCTGGAGCAGAGCCAAGCCTTCTGCTTGCTCTGTGGTGGCAGCCATTTCTGTTGGGATTTATGTATCTTCTATAATTGAAACTTCTTAGCCTTAAGTGGAGGCCTGGGCCGGCAAGGGCAGGTAGAAAGCTTGGCTTCCTCCATTGCTGGGGAAACCCAAGCCTCCCTCCTGCTCTCTGTGGCCGCAGTGGTCTTGGTTGGGTTTATATGCATATTCGCTCCTGATTGGTTGGTGGGTGTGGCTTGTGGGCATGACTTGTAGGTGTAGCAGAATGATGGTTAATTTGCATATTACTCTTTTATTAGATAGGATAAGTACTCATGTATAAAACCATCAAGGGACAAAATTTCCCTCCAGATGTTATCAAAATATTCTTCTTCAGCTAGTCTGCTATGCTCTTTATCAGCAAACTGAATGTTGAGAAAGCATGGATAACTGAGTTGCCAAAGACCACCACAGATAGAATTTTGTAGTAGCCTACATTATTAATAATGTCTTCAACAGTGAGTTAATTAATTTTAATTTTCTGAGATGTGGGAATCAACCATGCCTATAGTTCTAATAAATATATTTGTCAAGCCTATTGTTTTAAAAGTATTTTTTTAAATTCTTGAGTTGGTTTCTTCCTTTTTTCATATAAGACATAGGATAATTTTTTCCAAACTAACCTCTACCATATAGCAAGTATTCCAAATAATTTGTTACAGAAATAAATCTGGTTTCATGATTTTAACTATCTTGAAAATCATGCACTCAGATTAACTCTAATGCTAGTGTGGTTTCCTGAGAATTACTGATACAATAAATAGTGTGATATAATCTTGCAGAATGTAGTTGCCCAGTGAAATAATGTAGATTGTGTTATCTATCTTGAATCAATATTTTAACTGCAGTTACTACCAAATTTTAATACATATAATGTAGGATAATCATCATTTCTTTTATTGCTGATAAAGATACTGGTGATGCTGTATATTGCTTATATTAATTAGAACGGGATGTTATACAACAAAGGAGTGAAAGGTAAAATACAATTTCCATGACTTGATTTTTCTAGCCAGTGTTAAAGACAGAGAATCTCTTCCATCATAGAGCAGGGCTAGATGATTTAGTTGCTATCTCAGGTACTGACATTGGGCTACAGTCCTAGCATATGTATTTTAAAATTTTTCTCTGTCTACTCCTGTCTTCTTGTTCTGTCATCCCTCTATTCTGACAGTGATTTAGTCTTATAAGTGACACTTCTAGATAATGGTGGCACTCAGATCTAAAGAACTTGCTGATCCTATCAGATATCATCTCTATATATAAAACCCTAATATGCAAATAGACTGAATGGCGGAACAACTGAGTAAATGAACAACCGGTCACTATGACATGTGCTGACCACAAGGGAGCATGTACAGAACATGGTGGGCATCAGGCAGCAGGCAGCAGAGTATGAAACATGGTGGGTGTTGGTCATGGTGGGATGGTGGAGCAGGTGAGCAGGGGTGCCAGACCAAGGCAGGACACCAGTTGCTGTCATCGGGGCAAGCCTCTGGTGGTTACTGAAAATTCTTTGCTCCAGTGTGCTGCAGTCCAGCCCAGCACTCACACCTGCTGCTGGCACCCGGCACTGGCCCCAATCGCTTGGCGCCATCAGTAGGTTGGAGTGGCAGCTGCCGGCCCTGATCGGTCCTCATGGATTTTCCACCTCCCCCTGTTCCTGAGGGACAATCGGGGCCAGAAGCCACCTCTCACACCTGCTGTCCACAGTGGCTCCTCTCACACGCTGCTGGCGCCAGAGCCTCTATTCACACCCACTGCCGGCACCCGGTGCCTGTCCCAATCTCCCCTGAGGGCTTCTCCACCTTCCCCTGCTCCTGAGGGGCGATCAGGGCAGCAGCCACCACTCACACCTGCTGATGGTGCCGGCCCCAATAGTTCCACACCGGCCCCAATTGCTCCGTGCTTTCAGCAGGTGTTAGTGGGGCTGGTGCCGTCAGTGTGTGGGAGCGGCGGTGGTGGTGGGAGCAGGGCTGTTGGCAGACAAGGCTTGAGGGCCGCAGCAGGATGGGCCAGATGGGGACGTAGAGGATGGGCCAAGACCTGCTCCTGTGCCCACTGCAGTCTTGTGGCCCACACTTCCTTTCAAGGTGCATGAATTCATGCACTGGGTCCCTAGTTTTGTGATAATTTAGCAAGGTCACAGGATTAAATAGTTACTTCCATCACTCAACACTTTAACCAAGTCTGAAAATTTATATAAGATCAAGTTGTTGTTTTTTAAAGAGCAAGCAATTATATATAAGTTATAGTACATACTATGTGAATTTAATGTTAGTCCTTATAAGAATAAATATACATGTATTAATAGCCCTGAGCACGAATCCATGTGCCAGTAGCTCTCTGTGAGGTGTGGCCACTCTCCACCTGCTGCCCAGAGGCTCTCCACAGCCCAGAGACCCATCCGCGGCTGGGTGCAGAACGTTTGCCTCATCACTGGCGCGATGACATAAGTGTTCCCCCACCCTGGCCACTCTGTGCCCGCTGCCCAGAGGCCCTCCACAGCTGGGGCGGAATGCTTGCCTCATCGCCTTGGCGATGAGGCAAGGATTCCACCAGGCCACTCACCCTGCCTGCTCTCAGCAGTCGCCCCCCCGGGACTGGGGGAGTCCGGTGGGGCTGAGAGGACTGGGCACCACCATTTTGTGGCTAAGTGTACTACTATCTTTGTTATGGAGTGATGGTTAATTTGCATATTACCCTTTTATTAGATAGGATCTTCTGCTCTCCTTAAGAGTGTTGATAATATGTCAGTCATGTGTACTTTTATACCTATTTTGAGTTATTTCACATAACTCACCAAAATTTTGCCAATGTGTCCTATGTGAAAGACTATTCCACAGCATTTCTCTATTTTTTCCTCTAATATGATAAATATATTTTCATTCTCAGAACAATCTTTGATAGTTTTATAAAGTGCTCTCATTCATCCTTCCAAACCTACTTCCTAGATTCTCTTCTTTCCCTGACATATTGCTCTGAGAAGCGTAGAGTCTTATGTTGTTATCTTCACTCCTATTCTTTAGCTTCATTTAAAACTCTACATACCCCAAATCACAAATTTTATTTTTAAATTGTCAAAATATCCCTAGTCCAAATCTTAAGAGACACATTGAATGAGAGAGCAACCTGCTTACTTCCTCTCTTAACCCATATGGATCAAGACTTGACTCATGAATCTCACATATTACACAGTCACATTCTATGGCAGTCCCTAGCACAGAAGTGTTTCCTTCCAAATGCTAACACAGTGTTGTCATTGATACCACCTTAGCCCTGACCTCCATCATTCAATGTACACCATCACAGTAATTCTCTCTGGAAGGCTATATGACCCCAGGTCCTCTCTTTTTCTCTCAAACATCCTATTGTATTTCACCCAACTTTCTATTGCACTGGCTTCCATATTTGAATCTCACTTGCTTATCCTCATTTATTCTGGAGCTTCTATTTTGGGAAATGAACAGCCCATCCCTCGTGGCCCTATAGCAATAAAGAGGCAAGGTTAAATTGAAAGTGTGTGCCTTCATGTATATATTCTCAAGAGGAACTTTATATTTACTTTTAGCACAGAGCATGTGTTAAGAAATATACCAAATGTTTGGTGAGTATATCCTTTCTTCAAATTAGATTGTAGGTAGGTGAAAATTGTAATTTTTAGACATTAGCATTAGCATTTGAATATATGGTTTAATAAGACTTCCAAACACAACCAAATACAACCTATGAATTCTTTTATAAAAAAAATAAGGTGCTTAGTTCATTTTTGAAATCACATGTATTTTAAACTTATTTTTGTTAGTGGGTATTGCTTAAAACTCCATCATTTCTATTTCTCTTCCTAGACTTTGCTGATTACAACAGAAAGAATAACCAGGCTATAGGAATGGAACAAATAAGAAATAGCTAAAGTACTTTTGGTGTAAATATTAGATCTACCATCCTTGGCTTGCTTGTTTTAAGTAAAGATTCCTGTACTATCTTGTTTCAAATTGATAATTTCTTGGATGCTTGAGAAAGCTAATAATTAAAGTTGTACTTTAGCACAGAGGTTCATTAACTCAAACAAGAAGAAATAAAGGCAAATAAGCTTCCTGTTCATTTTTATCACTAAAATAGTTCAATCTGGTTCTTAATTTTTGGAGCTAATGTCTAAGGCAGTACATTATTTCTGCTAATAGTTCATTGATTTTTATGACGAAATCACAGTAATTAGACTGATCTAGGATGAGGATCTGCAAAGATTAGCTAGGAAACAAGCAAATCAAGAAAAGGACACAGATAGAAAGAGGAACAATTCTTAAAAGGACAAAACAAATTTAAAGCACTACAGAAAGTTACAAAATGGGAACAAAGAAACAAAAATAGATGTGAACAAGAAAAAAAAGGAAATTAAATATAAAAAAAGACAAAAGAGAAGGAAATTACTGTATTTTTTTCTAAAATCATTAGCCTGAAAATCGAGGGGCGTCTTATACACAGAAGTCAGCTGAGGAGGGAGCCTCCTCCCCCACCTCACTGGGAAGCTGCCCATGCCTTGTTAAACAGACTTCCTCCAATCTTGAGCTTTATTGTTACTGAAGTCAGCTAATACCTTAATTGGAGGTGGAGGTGGAGAGTATCAGATGCAACAGGGATCAGAGCGTTCTGAGCCCATAAAGATGTCAAAAAATAAAAAGATAAATATTGGTAAGCGATTGTTTTACTCTGCAAAATTCAAACTGCATGTAATCAGCTTTGCAAAAGAGCATGGAAATAGAACTGTAGAGAGACAATTTGGACCTCCTCTCACTGAGGATATGATCAGACAGTGGAGGAAACAGGAAGAACAACTCCTTAAGATGCCAAAAAAAGAAGAAGGCCTTAAGAGGAAAACCAGCAAAATGGGCAAACTTGGAGCCAAGGCTTCAGACTTGGATTATGGAGCAGCGCCTGAGTGGCTTATGTGTGTCAACCAAACTTATTCAATGTCAAGCAAGAATGTTTGCAAGCAAAATGAACATTGTTGATTTTACAGGAAAGGCAAAATGGTGCTTCAATTTCATGAGAGAAGGGTTGGCCATGAGAATACAAACAAAGTTAGCTCAGAAAATGCCACCAGTTTATGAGGATGATCTCACATATATAGACAGTGACTCAGAAGACAGCAGTGATACAATAGAAGTTGAAGAAATTGATATGTCTGGAAGTAATAGTGATGAAGAAGAGAGCAGTGATGCAACAGAGGCTGAATAAAATGATATGCTGCATAATGTCATAGCACTGGCATGTAAACATTACCTGTGGTAATTACTAAATAAAAATGGGTTCCGTTTTATGTTTAAAATATTGATTTCTTAATTTTGAGTTGGAAAAGTGGGGCACGACTTATATATGGGGGCATCTTATACACAGAAAAATATGGCAGCTTCTGAATTTTTTCCCCTTGTAGATTCTCAAAATTCAGGTGTTCAAAAAGCATGCTCTAATGACCTGTCTTTTAATGTTTTAAAGCATTCAGTCTTCATTTTACTTAGGATTAAACGAACACACACAGCCCAAAGCAGTGTGCTATATAGTTTAGAGGTTTTGTTACAATTCTTTTTAATTACATGAGGAGAAACACTTAACATACACCATGCAAACAGTAAAATAAATTTTTAGACAAAATAATGCAAGATAAATCTGATTTATTTTCTCATCAATTATTCCATTAATGTGAAATTTACATATCAGATAAAGATTTCAAATGCCTTATGTTCCAATTCTAAGTATCTACAGAATATCTTCTTAAGTATATGAAATACTTTTATGGGAAGTAAGTTATAATTATTTACTCTTCTCATCAAACTTGGAATAAAAATATTTTGTGGACCTAAACCAGAATTGCTTTGATTGTAAGAAAAATGTGAAGAGTGGCATGCACAAGTAAAACTCTAAAACCCACACAGAGCAATTGTTATTTAGCATGAATATGAATTTTTAAAAAAAATATATCTGCAAGTTCCAAAGGAGTAGAGAGAATGATATCTATAGCTCAAAAGGCCAAGAATAGTTCCTTTGCCATCAGCTAGAGTGAAAAACCTCAAAATTAATAATTCTAGGGAAATTAAGTAGAGTTCCCAGTTTGTGTCTGTATTGGGAAAATTTTAATTGCAAATTAAGCACTGTTCTGTACCCTAATAACAAAACTTAAAGAAAAGACCCAGATTTTAACTGGCACCCAAAATTTAATATTTTGAGAATACAAAATATCTGGTGCCCATCAGATGTAATTAAAATGATCAGGCATTAAAAATTACCAATTATTTGAAAATTCAGGAATATTTAATCCACTCTTAAGCAATTGAAACCAACTCAGAAATAATAGGGTTTCTAGAAATAGTAGACAAAAACATTAAAACAATTATTATGACTGAATTCCATATAACTAAGAAGCTGAGTACATGTTAAGCAAAGACATGAAAGATATAAAAAGGACTACAATAAAACTACTATAGGTTAAAGTTATAATGTCTGAGAATACACTGGATGGAGTTAATGGCATATTATAAATTACTAAAGAATATTTTAGTTATTTTGTGAATTTATGAATTTGAAGACAAACATAGGAAGAGAATCTATGCAAAATAAAACAGACAGAAATAAAAAAAGGTGGAATCTATGCAAAATAAAACAGAGAGAAATAAAAAAAGGTGGAACACAAAACAAGATTCAAGTCCATATAAAAGTTGTCAGATCACAAAAAGTCTTTCCTCTAACAAAGCTGAATTTAATTAAAATTTAATAGAAAGATACTTCAAAATCGGTAAATATTTGAAAACTGGATAACAATTCAAAATATCCCATGGGTTAAAGATGTAAATAAAAAGGAAATTCGATGCCAAAACCGGTTTGGCTCAGTGGATAGAGTGTCGGCCTGCGGACTCAAGGGTCCCAGGTTCGATTCCGGTCAAGGGCATGTACCTTGGTTGTGGGCACATCCCCAGTGGGGGATGTGCAGGAGGCGGCTGATCGATGTTTCTCTCTCATCGATGTTTCTAACTATCTATCCCTCTCTCTTCCTCTCTGTAAAAAATCAATAAAATATATTTAAAAAAAAAAAAAAGGAAATTCGAAATAAAAACATGACATCAATATTATTGTGATTCAGCTAAAATAGAAAATATATATATAGAGAATCCTAATATGCAAATTTTCCCTGAGGGAGTTTGGCCAGGAGACCGATCATTCGCTATGATGTGAGCTGACCACCAGGGGGTGGCAGGGAACAAAGGAAGGCCCTGGCTGGCAGCCAGAAGGTCCTGATTGGCCTTGATTGCCACCCAGGCCTAGGGACCTACCTGTGCACGAATTTCGTGCACCGGGCCTGTAGTAGAGATATAATTTAGCAATAAATGCCCATTTTAGAAGGAAAAAAACAAAAAAAACCTCTAAGTGAATGACTTTGGATACAATCTAATAATCTGGTGAAAGAAGAGCAACTGAAACCCAAAGCAAGCAGGAGAAAGGAAATAATTAAAAATCTTAATGGAAATCAATAAAATAGTGAACAGAAAAACAAAGAAAACAAACTGTGGTGTTTTGAAAGAAGTTTTGTAATATTAATAAACCTGTAGTCAGACTGATCAGAAAAAAACAAAGAAAATAAATAAATTACAAATCAGGAGTGAGACAGGTATCATTACAACAGCTGTTAAAAGCATAATAAGGGGTGCCATTGGTGTGGCTTAGTGGTTGAGTGTCAATCTATGAACCAGGAGGTCACAGTTTGACCCCTGGTCTGGGCACATGCCTAGGGATTGCATACTCAATCCTCAGTAGGGGCTGTGCAGGAGGAAACCGATCAATGATTCTCTCTCATCATTGACATTTCTATCGCTCTCTCGCTCTTCCTTCCTCTCTAAAATCAATTTTTAAAAAGCATAGTAAAAGGATATTATAAACAAATCCATACGAATAAATTAAACAAATTATATAGACCTTTTTCAGAAAAGACACATATTTTTTATTCACTCTATCAATTATCACAATTTGACAATTATATGCCTACTAGAGGCCTGATGCACGAAGATTCATGCAAGAATGGGCCTTCCTTTCCCTGGCTGCCAGCACCGCGTTCGCTCTAGCCCGGAGCCGCATTTCCACCTTCCCACACTGCCCAGAGGTGTGGAGTTGCTAGGGTGGTGCAGAATGCCTGTAGTCATAGCCATCACAAGCACCTGCCCCACCCCAGGCTGCTTAGTGCCTGCATATGCAAATTAACCCGCCATCTTTGTTGGGTTAATTTGAATACTCACTCCTGATTGGCTGGTGGGTGTCATGAAGGTATGGTCAATTTGCATCTTTCTCTTTTATTAGTGTAGATTGTTCCTGTGAATATAGCAGCAAAGATAATGATGTATGTAATAACTTGAAGTATGGGTGTAATAATACTGTTAACCCTTTGCACTCGCTTGCTTTTTTCTCTATTCCTTTATTCTAATGCTAACCGTGTCAAGTCACACTTGACATTCAAGTGCAAAAGGTTAAGAACAGTTGTTAAAACTTAAAAGTCAAGCTAAAAGCTGAATGGCTATCATGAATAGGACTACTAATAATTAAGTAGTCCTCAGACATATCTGAGGACTACTTAATTTTTTAGGAATGTTCTTTGGTCACCTCCTGCTTACTGTTTATTAAAGGTTCTCAGAATTAGAGAACTTACCTGTTACTTTAGACTTTTGTCTGGTAGAGATGTAAATGACTTCTGTTCAGAAGAAACTATAACCTCAAAGTTTATGGTTTATTATCTTATAGGATATTACCCATATTAATCAGTTTTTATCTAGTTTTCAATATTAATCTAATATTATTTTTAAATGCCTGTAAATGTACAGATCCTCTAATGCATCTTAAACTAGCATTACCCTACTATTGATTCCAGTATAAATGGATTGACTAAAATATTTTACATATAGGAAACTTATATTTGTATAAGGGTCATATATTTAATATTTTTAAAAATACATTTTAACAAAAACTAATATAAGGCTAATTTGAGAATTTAATTAGATAATCTAAAAATGATAAGCATACAGTAACTTTGTATATGTTTGTTTTATTACTATTATTATTGTCTTTTCTTTAGAAATTTTCTTATGCATTTGCTGTGTAATTGTAACTCAGATGCATTTGTGTATCATGTTATTAAAGGAAGATATAAATATTCTTAATGTTTCTCAGATCTCAGTGGAAATGCTCTAAGTGCTGTTATAGCCCATTGGGGAAGATAGTGATGATCTTCCTTTCAGAGAAGAAAAGAACTCAGGAACTATATTTAATTTTGTCCTTTAGAAATTTCGTATAGCTTTAACCATGAAGAAGGCTGTCAAGTTTCCACTTCTAGGAAGCATTTTGTATTCTTTTTATGTACAAACCACTCAACTCAGGACAGGAAGCAGGAAAAAAAATACTGATTTTTGTACTTTGTACATTCTTTTTATAACACTTTATAACTTACATTTTTATACCACAACCATCTGTGAAAGTTAATATCTCTATTTAAGGAATGAAGACACTGAGGCTCAAAGAGTTTTAGTTATTTTCTCACTGCTATGAAACCCATTTGTTACAGAACCTATATGTGAATTATTTGGCAGCCTTCAAAACTTTAATTGTTACATCAATATTTTACAACCTTTTAGAATGAACAAAAGTTCCCAAAGGTTATCTTTATTTCTTTGGTTGCAATTTCTGTGTTTGAAAATTAGTACTCATGCTTTACATGAATTAGTACAAAAATCCTCTTGCATCAAGACAGGAATCTTCATTTCCTTTAATATAAGTATCTTTTTTCTTTTCTTTTTTTTTTTTTTACCAATCAGACCAGCATTTCATCCCTTGTGCAGATTTAACTAAAACATTCATGATCTATTTCATCTGAATTTTGAATATATTCTTTTGTTTTCTTTTTCTGATGTACTATATTTAACCTAAAAATTCAGATGAGAAAAGAACCAAGATGGCAGTATAGGTAAACACTGGTACTTGCAGCTTCCCGTGACCACAGCAAAATTACAACTAAATTAAGAACAACCGTCATTCAGAACCACTTGAAATCTGGCTGACTGGAAGTCCTACAACCTGAGAAATAAAGAAGTAAGTACCTGGAAAATGGTAGGAGGGGTGGAGACATAGAACAGGCTGGTCTGACACCCTCGTGTGGCATTATTATTATTTTTTTTAATTGGGAGGGATATCTCCACTGTGGAGGCCTCTTGTGAGGAGCAAGAGATCCCAGTTCCACACCAAACCCCCAGCCCATGATTGGTTCCAGAGCTGGGAAGAGAAGTCCCCATAAGTATGGGCTGTAAAAATCAGTGGGGACTGTGGCTGAGTGACATGGAGGCTGCTGGAGACCCAGGCAGTTCCTCTTAAAGGGCTGGCACATGGACTTACTCAGACTCCTTCTCTCAGGGATCCTATGCTGGGGCAGCAGTGAGTAGGGAATCCAGAGACATATGGGGATGAACTGGATTGTCTAGCATTAGAGCAAGAACTTGGGGGTGCTTGTAGGGGTCATTGTTCCTATGCTGAGACCTCCTCCAGAGCTGATAGGCAGCCATATCTGAGCTTCCATCAGCCTGGCTCATGCTGTTTGTTCTGCCCAGGTGATTCCCTGAGACCCCACCCCTCCCAATTTGTGGCCCCCATGCAAGCTATTTGCAGCAGCTTTTCCATATGAATAGTCTGTACTGGCTCAGGCTTCAGACTTTCCTAAAATCTTTCAAACAAGCAGCATCTGGCATCATTGTGCTCTACTTATAAATTCACAAAACTCTAAACTAAAATTAATATGATTAATAGCCATATTTTATACATACTGTCTTTTTTTCCACTTCCTGTCAGTACTCACGAATAATATGAGTTGGAACTGCCGACTGTCAGATTAAAGAATATGTTCATTCCTGTCATGTTTGTACTCAGAGAACACTTGGGAATTGCATAATTCAAGTCCCAAATGGTAAATCATTTGATTTATAGAATGGTCTTAGTTCATAAGCAGTGTTTCTATATTTTGTTTTCTAGACAACAGCACATGCAAGACACCTGAGGAGTATTAAATCTATCTTTTGTTTTCTAATCCACTGTATGACTGACAATCGAAGTTAGTGGCTTTGTTTTCATGAGATAACCCTGCAGTTGCATTTGAATTACTTCTCACTATTGTACTTAGTAATTGCCACTCTGTAAATGCAGATAATACTTAGCTACTTTTAAAGATAGCCTTGTATTTAAGCATACTGCAGATCTGTAAATTGGCAATTCTCAAATGGGGGCCATAATCATAAACTCATAGTTTATACATGCAATTTAAGAGAGCTTATTTTAAATTATCACTGCTTTGTTTTTGTTGCAGACTGCCAAATGATTCAATGTTTTGGTTTTAGTCCTATTACTTAATGTTTAATTTCAAGTAACGCTAGCATGGGAAATAAAATTTCCATGTGTTTATGATAAGCTGTAGCACATAATACTTAAAAGTTTGAGTTCTACAATTGGACTATTTGGCTCCAATCTCATATTTTCTTCATATTGGCTCTATGATCTTAGGCAAAATACTTAACCTCTAGAGAGTCTCAATCCATAAACAGGGAATAAAACTAGTTACTTTGTAATTTAGATTTTATGAAAATAAATGAGTTAATATAATAAAATTAGTATAACACTGCCTGAAAGAACAAGTGCTTAATAAATGTCATCCTATCCATCAAATGAGGTGACAGGTTTTTTAAATTAAGATATACTGAAAGAAATCTAATAGCACAGGCTACTAGACTATAAAAAAATTAGGTTCTAGTCTTGACTTGGAGTTTTGTACACTGAGGTTTTTGAAACCTCTCCTCTTTCCTCATTGATTTTAATCACATATTAATATGTAACCTGCTTATCTCATAAGTTACTTACGATAGGGTAATGTAATAAACATGAGATATGTTAACTTTTTTAAATATTTTCTATCTGCTGCAATAACAAGTGAAATAATGCAAATAATATTTGATGGTATTTTAAAAAATATATTTTTTCTAAGATAAACTTAAGATCAAACTCAGGAAAATTTAAACAATAATCCTATCAAACTTTACTTGTGTGCACACCGAATTCAAGGCATTGCACTATAAACTTTACATGTATTTTTTCTCTTGTTTAATCTATAACATCAAGATATAATATTATACTAATATGGACAATATAGAGTTCATTCATCATTTAATCCAGAGCACTATCAATGTAGAGTTCATCTGTATTTAAATTTAACCAATGAGAAAACTGAGGCCTAGATAAGTAACTTTCTTGGTGGGGAGCTCTCCATGTCCCCTCCTGTTGCCAATAGAAGTGGGCTTCTTGCGATGTAACAAGAAGAGGGATTTTCTGAGAATCACATGGGAGGATGAGCTATGGTAGAAAGCTTGATTTCTGCGGAATTAACCCCCTGAGTTTCCAAGGTCCCTTTTCCACCATCCTGCCAAGGAAAAAGTCCCATTTTGTTTTCAGCTGAGCTAGGATTAAAGCCATGCCCCAAGTTTCCATTCCACATTTGCAGTCAAATCCAGCTTCAGGCTAGCTTAGCTTGTGTTCCCAGGTGCAGTCCATCAGTCCATTAGGTGTGGGGTCTGTATGATGTGGGCCATTCCATTTCTGGAAAGACAAATGAAAGCAAGGAAGTGGGAGCAGAATCAGAGGAACCAAAGAGGAACCAGAGAACACAAACTCCTTTGTCTAGGATATTAACCTTCTAAGATTTCACACGCTTATAGTGGCTCTGCCACCCTCTAGCAAATTATCTCTGTTTCCAGGTTAGACTGACAGGCGCCTTCCCTATGTCACCCCGATTTTACTGTGCATGTGTCCATCTCCCTCTTTGCCCAGTCCCTTTCTCCAGTGATTTGCAGGGAATGGACCCTTGGGAGTGCAAAGTTGCAACTTCCTATTGAAGCTGCAGACAACCATATTTATAACCTGGCCCCTGTTTTTACTCCTTCCTGTTAGTAATAACTAGATCCTTACAATGGTAACAATTTGACACAGTCATAAAGATTTACAAAATCTGGAATTCTAATTCCCTTGTGTTTTACACTAGAGCTCAAGCTCTTACCACAAGAGGCGCTATTTCTCCCCGCTACCATGCAGAGTTCTTCATTACAGTAAAGAAATAATAACAGAAACCACGACAGAAAGTCTTGTCTGTTTTTCACAGCAAACACTAAAGTGACAGGAGATCCTGCAAAGAATACTTGATGGTAGATCAGGTGAAAATCTTTAGCCTCCAGAGGGACACACACACACTGAAAAGTGTAATGGAATGAGAAAAACTAGTCTGGAAAGTATATGACCTGGATTTCTTTTTTAATGGGGAGTTAAGTGTCAAGAGGTAGAAAGCAGTTGGAAGTACTAGATTGAAAGTTATAGGAATACAATTATGAAAAGAAATACTGGTCCAAGGTTGGGAAATGAAATGTCCTTGACTTAAAATGGTAACAATAGCAAGACCAGTGAATTGAGTTTGAGATGATTGCTCTGTAAACAAGACAGTGTTCGGTTTTCAACAATGCGTTGGAAACTCTGTGGGGCATGAGTACATTGGGCTGGTTTCAAAGTTCAAGTAGACCGATTTTGTGATCTACCTTTTTTCTCCGTGAGAGGCAAAGTAAAGCCTTTAGTCCTTTTTACAATTGTAATCACGAATGACATTTTCTTATATTATTATTATAATTCATTTTGTTGTAAGTAAAATTCATTACTAATTTTAATACTCCAAAAATGTATTTCTAAGTACCTCTTACCATATGAAGGCAGTGTGTCTGTGAAGGAATAGAAGAATTCATGTTTTTAAGCACCTAATATGTGCTAACCACTGAGAATAAGGTAGCAAATTGAACTTTCAAAGTCCTTCTTAGCAGGATATGTATACATATTTTAAAATACATTTTTATTAATTTCAGAGAGAGAGGGAGAGGGAGAGAAAGATAGAAATATCAATGATGAGAGATAATCATTGATCAGCTGCCTCCTGCACTCCCCACAAACCTGCAACCAGGGCATATGGCCTGATCAGGAATCAAACCTTGACCTCCTGGCTCATAGGTCAATGCTCAACCACTGAGCCACTCTGGCCAGACTAGCAAGTTATATTTTAAGGGTAGTGTGCCTAAAATACTTAAGTCATTAATAAATAAATAGACTCAGGCATTAATAAAATGATGCAGCAGTCAATGCTTTGTTATTTCTATTTGAGCAGAGAAGTGAGGAAATAAACTTTGTGAATATATGTGGGGAAATATTTCAGTCAGAAGGAATAACAGATTCACAAGCCAAATTGGGAATGAGATTGGCTACTAATAAACAGAATGTTGTGTCCCCCCAAAATTCATATATTAATTTTACACCCATTTTGTCGGTAACTAGGTCATAAAGATTGAGACCTCAGGAATGGGATTAGCATTCTTACAAAAGAAACTCAAAATTCATAAATTAATTTTTACACCCATTTTGTCGGTAACTAGGTCATGAGGATGGAAACCTCAGGAATGGGATTAGTGTTCTTACAAAAGAAACTCAAGAGCTCTCCTTGGCCCTCTGCCATGTGGGGACACAATAAGAAGACAGCCATTTATAAACCAGGAAGCAGGCTCTCACCAGACACAGCCTGCTGATGCCTTCTTCTTGGACCTGTGAACCTCCAAAACCCTCAGACATAACGGTTGGTTAAGCCACCCAGCCATGGTTATTCTGTTATTCTAGCAGACTGAATGGACTAAAATAGATTCCCAAGAGACATTAAGGAGACTATTTGGACTGGATTGTGGAGAATGAGGGGGCATCTGGCAAAATATAAGTTTAGAAAAGGAGGCAGGACAGATCATGTAGAAATGTGGGTATTATCCTAGAGAATGGCCAAATATTGGTATGACTCCTATCATTTATGAGCTAGTAAATCCACAAGTATTTGGGTAGGCTGTTTGGACTAGATATAGAAAACATGTAGATAAGAAGAGGAGTTAGGAGGTTGGTACAAGGTTCAAGTCAAAAGCTGAGGATGACTTGGAGTAAGTTTATGAAAGTGAGCTTATAAATAGAAATGACAAATAGAAAGGATTTGGTGGTAGAATGCAGAGAGCCTAGATGAAGAATAGAATTTCTGATATAAGAAACAGAAAAAATGATGAACCCATTTACTAGAAAGATAAAATTTGTGGTGAGCATATTTTGAAAGGGAGTATGAGTAATTGTGTTTTGTAAAGTTTAAGTTTAATGTACCTTTTATATTTCTGAAATGTTGAATAGGTGGTTGGAGATATAATCCTTGAGCTCAGATCCAGTCTATAAAAGATTTGAGAATCATGGGTTATGATATAATGTAACCAGCATCATAGTAGATGTGTAGTCAAATAATTTAATAATCATGGCCAATTCAGAGGCAGTTTTCAAAGTTTCTTTGAAACAAGTTTTTCAAGGGACAAAAGTATTTAGTATTTATTCAGCATTCATTCGCTGCCAAGCCCTTTCACATACACTATATCTGGCTCAATAATTTAAACACTGTGAGGAAATTGAGACACAATGATAATATATCATTTACCAAAAGCCGTATAATTACAAGATCCAAGGTTGGAACCTGCTTCATCTTTAGCAGACACTTGTGTCCCCTCTCCTTTCTACCACACAAATCCTGAGTTTTGACCAAAAGAGGAGAGAGAAACATCAAGAAGAAAGAAAGCAACAGGAAAAATGTACAGTAGGAGATAGAGCACAATTTGATGTAAGAACAGAGGTCTCTGTGAGCTGAATTGTGGTTTGTGTGGGTTTGGAACATTTTAGGAGGTTGGGGTCAGGTTGGGGTCAGGTGATGAAAGACTTTGCATGGTTTGTCAATAATTTTGGCCCTGATTCTATACAAAATAAGGGTCCTTTGAAGATTCTAAGGGTCCATAAAACTATCCAGCTGGGGTTTCCAAAGACCGTGTCAGTAGTGATATGATAGTATGGAGGTATAGCAATCTATATTTCTTTTTAGGTATCATTTCATTAAAATAACTGTATTTTATAATAAAAGAGTTGAATTAGAAGAGTAAAAAAATATCTATTAGTTATTGATACCAAATAGCATTATAAATTCCCAGTTTATCCTGAGAATTTCTTAAAATGTAGTTTGTTTAGCTTTTAGGTATAATCATTCTTAACAAAACAAAATTCCAAGACTATTATATGATTTATTATATACTATAAGAACTGTGATCTTTAATCACCATGTCATTATAATATATCACAATTATATAACATTTAGGAGATTCTGCAGTTAAAATCAGACACATTTATAGAAATCATATTTTTGAAGAAGTAAAAATACACTGTCTTTGGTCTATTCTCTACACATATCATTCTAATATCGATAATGCTATATAATTTATGTATGCTTAAAATGTACAGATGGGATATTTTACAACACAGATATTTTATAAAGTCTCTTGGAGCAGTGATCTCAAACCATGCATATATCAACATGTGTAACAAATAATTTGTTAAACACTTTACTTATTTCCAATCTCTATGTACTGGGAATACAGATGAATAAACCATTTCTTACACCTGGAGCTGCCATCACATTTGCATACTAATTTTGAGACTCTGGAAGGAACACCTTTATTCTTTAACAAAACCGCCTTTAGGGTGTAGATAGGGAAGTTTAATGATTAACAGAAGAGAGGGGCTCTTCAATATTCTTCTGTATTGGATTTACTTGTTTTTGAGGGTCTTAAAGTAACTTCACTCCCTGACAAAAATAGAAAATACTAAGAGCAAAAATAAGACATTGTATTCTTATAAACTTATTACTTGCAAAATACTTATTACTTGTCAAATTAATTTGAATATCTATATCTTGATCATCATAGTTCTCACATCCCCACTTCTTTTATTTACAAATACACACAGACACATACATACACAAACACACACATCTCAAAGAAGACATCATCTGATAGATCAAGGTACATCAGTGATAATACTTTATAACTATATTATAATGATTTTCTCATAGATTATAGTACTTGAAGGTCTGTGAATACAATTTTATAGGTATGATCTTTAACCAGATGGTCCTCATTTTCCCAGTGTTGCTGTTCTTCCACTAGATGTCAGCTATACTCTAGCACTTTAGGATACTCAAACAAAGCAAAATGCCATCCACATCTGTTCTGCTTATTCTGTTTTCCAATAGAAATATACCTGGTTAATTGATATAAATAATAATAAAAAGGTACAGTTCTCCAATGATAATAGAAAATCACCAACTGGAGTAAGAAGGGTATTCAAAGTAAAACTTTGTAAATCAATGTGAAAGCTTCTTTCAAACAGAAGTTATAGGAAGCTGTGAAGACAGATGATAAAAGCTTAGAAGCTTTAAGGGTTTCTTTAGCATTTGTCTTTAATTACATTTCTGGCTGTGTGAATTATCTAAAGTGACATTTAAGTAACGGCCACTTTTCTGTCAGGGTGAACAGGAGAATGATGTGCAGCCAAAATAAGTTGGAAGTAGTCCAGGAAATGCTGGGTGACCTTCAGGTTTCTTTTGCAAATAAAAAGGGAATGCTAGTCAAAGGGAAAGAAGGAAGAAGCAGGGGTAAGAACAGTATGGGTGCCATGACAAGCATTTGGAATAGGAACTAAACAATATTGGCCTAAGAAGTAATCATTTCACTCGGGTCCTCTTTCTTCTAAACAGTTTGGTCCAAGAGGCATAGATGTGAGGAAAACTTGTAGAGCTGAAGGGTCAAAAACATTATAGAGAAAAGAGTATTTTTCTAACAATACCAAGAGTTCTTAGAAGGTCATCGTCTTATATATTGTCTTTTCTTGTTTCCTTCATTTTTAGCTTGATCAATTTTACGCTTTCCATTCATTTTTTTATTTTTGTCTCCTTTTCTTCTCTACTCCCCCCACTTAAAAAAAAAAATTTCCAGTTTCTCCACATATGAGAAATTACTTTTCTCTAAATTACCTGGATAAATGTATTTACTAATTTTTGTCATATTCATGTTTGTATTTTTTGGTTTTAAAGTAAAGAACCATTTGAGGAAGAAACAATGTGTAGTTATATCAGATCAGGGTTGAGCAGTCGTGTGTGTGTGTGTGTGTGTGTGTGTGTGTGTGTGTGTGTGTGAACAAACAATTTCCTGAGAAAAAGTCATGTCCTTTGGGGAGCTACCACAGCCATCAGCCCCTTTAGGCAAATTCAGTGTTCTAAGCAGTGATTTCATTCAAAATACAAAAAAAAAAAAATTATTGCTGTAGATACAACTAAATCTTAACTGTAAGTATACAGCATTGAAGTGTTACACTGACAAAGCAAATAACTCTTATCCACCAACATCTACATTACTGATCTGATGTTATTTTTTTTATTAATTTCTTGCTTACTCATGATTCCTGTAACAGTGATATTTGCATAATAATGCAAAGTCTAAATACACATTTTACAGTATAGATTAAAATGCCACAAAGCTAAGGACATATAGACAAATGCATTTGTTACTTATTACTAGAGGCCCGGTGCACGAATTTCGTGCATGGAGGGGGGGTGTCTCTCAGCCCAGCCTGCACCCTCTCCAATATGGGACCCCTCGAGGGATGTCTGACTGCCCGTTTAGGCCCGATCCCACCGGGCAGTCGGACATCCCTCTCACAATCCAGGACTCCTGGCTCCCAACTGCTTGCCTGCCTGCCTTTCTGATTGCCCCTAACTGCTTCTGCCTGCCAGCCTGATCACCCCCTAACCACTCCGCTGCCAGCCTGATTGATGCCTAACTGCTCCCCTGCCAGCCTGTTTGCCCCCAACTTTCCTCCTCTGCCGGCCTGGTCACCCTTAACTGCCCTCCCCTGCAGGGTTGATCACCTCCAACTGCCCTCCCTTGCAGGCCTGGTCCCTCTCAACTGCCCTCCCTTGCTGGCCATCTTGTGGTGGCCATCTTGTGTCCACATAGAGGCAGGATCTTTGACCACATGGGGCAACCATATTGTGTGTTGGAGTGATGGTCAATCTGCATATTACTCTTTTATTAGACAGGATAGAGGCCTGGTGCACAGGTGGGGGCCAGCCGGTTTGCCCTAAAGGGTGTCCCAGATCAGGGTGGGGGTTCCCTTGGGGCATGGGACGGCCTGAGCGAGAGGCCTGTGGTGGTTTGCAGGCATGCCACGCCCCCTGGTGACCCAAGCAGAGGCCCTGGTATCTGGAATTTATTTACCTTCTACAATTGAAACTTTGTAGCCTGGAGCAGAGCCAAGCCTCCTGCTCGCTCCGTGGCTGCCACCATTTCTGTTTGGATTTGTTTACCTTCTATAATTGAAACTTTGAGGCCTTGAGTGGAGGCCTAGGCTGGCAAGGGCAGGCAGAAAGCTTGGCTTCCTTCATTGCCTGGGAAACCCAAGCTTCCATCCTGCTCTCTGTGGCTGTAGCCATCTTGGTTGGGTTTATTTGCATACTCGCTCTGATTGGCTGGTGGGCGTGGATTGTGGGTGTAGTGGAGGTATGGTCAATTTGCATATTACTCTTTTATTAGGTAGGATTATTTACATGACTAGTAGAATCATGTTCTACAGCAATTAACTGCTATGTAGTTTTTTTCCTTGGGTGTCAATCATTTGCAATACTAGTTGTATATCATTTTACAGAACTTATTATTAGATTCTAGAAGGGCATTTTATTTATCTAGGCTTAGAAATTTTGAAGTGTTTACATTTCTCTGTGACTACAAGATTTGAACCTGTTAGAGATGTCATATTTAGATCTTTTAGAGCAGTTCGAATAGCATTTGTTATGAAGCACTCATAACAAGACAAAATGACAAAGAATAGTACCTTGGATTACTAATTAACATTGAATACTGATACATTGCTTTCTTTTTCTAGGCATATATGTATAAGAGATAAAAATTCTTGTTATGGATTTGCAAGTATTTAAATGAGGTTCAATGGAGTAGTTGCTCACAGGACAATATCAAGACATAATAAACCACAACAATAAAAACAGCTTACCTCAGAGTTCCAGAAAACCATGCAAATGTGGGCATGTTCAGCAGTCAGATATAGATGCATTATTTTTAGGAAAATGAATGCAATTAGACAAACAAATTCAACAGAAAAACCACTAATCAAATTAAACCTGACAGTATCAAGAATGGTTGTCCTGACTGGTTTGGCTCAGTGGATGGAGCGTCGGCCTGCAGACTGAGGGGTCCCGGGTTTGATTCTGGTCGGGGGCGTGTACCTTGGTTGCAGGCACATCCCCAGTGGGAGGTGTGCAGGAGGCAGCTGATTAATGTTTCTCTCTCATCGATGTTTCTGGCTCTCTATCTCTCTCCCTTCCTCTCTGTAAAAAAAAAAATAAATAAATAAAGAATGGTCATGAAAACAAGCATATTAGTAATAGCAGGATATAAAAAGCTAATGGCCCTGATTATGTGTAATCTTTATTACTTATATGAATGATAGATTACCAGTGATGTCATTGAAGCATGAGTGGAAGAAAGTGCTTTATACATACTTATAGACATACAGAAGTCACTCTAATCCCTGTACTCACAAACTCACAAACTTGTATCCCTAGAGCCACCTCTTATACAGCAACTGTGCAGCCTAAACAAACAATTCTGCACACATTAGTATAAACTTGCCTTCATTCTGTTTAATGAACTCTTCTTTTCTTTCCCTATAAAATAAATTCTCCATCTTAGCTGGGAAATGAAAGGCAATATCTGATTCTATAATCACTGATACCAACTTTGCATAATGTTCGTCATTCATGCATTCTTTCATTCCTTCATTCTCATTCCTCTATTCATTCAATGGATGTTAAGAACACTAACTATGTTAGGAATAGTTATAGGCTCTCAAGATACAGCCAGAAACAGAGAGACCTGGCTCTTGTTCATTATATTTTAGTGGGAGGAGGTAGACAGTATGCCAATAAATTATAAGCATGGCAAAAATCAAATAAGTAAGATAGAAGTTTTAACTCATAAATTTTCCATAGGGACTACATCATGAGTAACTCTATTAAACTATAAATTACACATAAGCAGAGACTTTGCTCTACTCATCCTTAGAGCTGAAGAGGTTTTATTTTTGGAAGGAGGTGAATATATAAAGAGCAAATAAATCACTGAAAAATAAATGCAGATAGTTGTTTGTACACTGAGTGATTGCATAGAAATAAATATTAAATGAAGTATTTATCATATTTCTATATAACTTCTCAAAATAATTAAATCAAATCATATTTGGGCAGATTAAAAGATCTTGTATGACAACTTCCAAAAGAAAATTTTTTAAAAAATGTATTTTTTTTACCTGTTAAATGACACTCTTTCTCCTTATATTTTTCCCAAAGGGCAATACACTCTTGGTCTGAAAGGACAGTTTCCTAATAGATTTCTCTTTTTTATCCTTGGTAGGATTTACATTCCTAAGTAGGAAAAGCCCTACTTTACCATGGTGTTCATACCATCATACTTTTAACTTGTTCCTTGATTATGTTTCTTCCCTGCAGTTACAAGATCAATAAGAGCAGAAGCTTTATCATCTTGTTTGCAGCAGTATGTCCAGTGTTTGAAGGAGTACTTCTTTTTTAATTTTTTAAAAATTTAAGACCTACAGGTCTCTCTTTTTTAAAACTATATCTTTAGTGATTTCAGAGAGGAAGGGAGAGGGAGAGGGAGATAGAAACATCAATGATGAAAGAGAATCATTGAATCATATATCAGCTGCCTCCTGCATGCCCCCTACTGAGGATCAAGCCCGCAACCTGGGCATGTGCTCTTGACTGGAATCGAACCCACGACCCTTCAGTCCGCAGGCCCATGCTCTATCCACTGATCTCAACCAGCTAGGGCAATGAAGGTGTACTTCTTGAATGAATGACTGAATGATGGTTGCAAATAGACAACCCTGATTAAATCTAATTCTTCAATTATTCCATATTGATTCTATGCAGCCTAAATTATCTGAAGAAATATAGGAACCTGAAGACTATTCTCAACTTAAATTTATTAATACCAGACATACACTATATTACTTTAGGCCTTTCCCTCTTCCACTGTTTTAGAAGAAAATTTTTATTGTCCTCCTTCTTCAAATCTCTAGTACCTCCTTCCCAGTATCTACTCTCCACTATTTATCTGCTTTCACAGAGAAAATTGTTATTTCACAGAGAAAATTGACTACATCAGAAGGGAATTTTATAAACATCACGATTCATCATCTTTGCCCACATTCTCTGCCATTTTCCCCATTACTAATGTCTGTGCTCCCTTGAACTTGACTCCTTCACTTAACTGCCTTGTTCCAACTCCCCTTTCTGCTCAAAGATAAAGTTCCAAAAGTTCTCACTTCCTTCTCCCAGATCAGTGGGTTTTGTTATGAATGTGTTCTTTCTCTACACTTGATGTCTTCCATCCATGCTGCTAATATTCTCCTCAGAAATGAAAAGATAGACACATCTTACCTGGAGGTTTCATCCTTTTGATATCAATCCTTTTACAGTAGAGACTCTCAATACAGAGGCCATGCAACACAAGTGTGGATGGAATTCAGGAGGTCAATCTACATGAATAAAAAAGGAAAAAAAAGTTATTTGTATTTTGACTGACTGAACACAATGTTCTTCAATTACACATTGAGAACCTACCACAGAGTATTAATTGTAACTAAATATTTATGTCTCTAAATATTTTTTATACTGACTATCCCTTTGAAATTAGAGCATTAGACTTTTCCTAGATATTATTTTTAAGGTTCAGACCTCTTTCTTTTAAGATGCTTTGATCAGTTTGTTGATGTTCACTGTTTTAAATTGCTTTCTTCACACCTTCCCTTCTGTAGTCTGGCTTTTGCCCATAATGCTTTACAAAATAGCTTTGTCATAATCACTGATAACATGTACTGGCTAAAACCAATAACCAAATCTGAATCTACTGACCTGAGAAAGCATTTGTCACATTTCACTATCTTATCTTTGAAATACTGGCCTCTCTTCCAAGCTCAGACTCTCCTGATTCCCTCCTACCTCACTGGTCACTTACTTTTTAGTTTCCTTTGGAAGTCCATCTTTATAAATAGGACTCCTTACTGTTGGGTACTACAGTTCTTAGTTCTTAGACCTCTTTTTATTTATTTATTTTTTTTTTACTTTAGTTGATCAAGCAGTTTGATGTCTTTAAATAGACTAAATGATGATGATTCCCAATTGTATTCTTCTTCTGGACCTCTTAGTCATTCTTCACTCTTCTCTTTCATAGTTCTCAACTAATTTATCAGTAAATCTTGGCAGTTCTACATAAAGAATATATTCTGTATCTGATGACTTCTCATTTCTTAGCTTATTCTAGTTTTGTTATGAATGTGATCTTTCTATTAAGCTAGTCCAAGCCACAACCTTTTATAGCCTAGATTGTTGTAAGAGCCCACTAACAATCTCTCTGTTTTTAGCCATGCTTCCTTCCAATACATCCTACAGGCAGAAGTCTAAGCTATCTCGTTAAGTAGAAAGTTAAATCATGTTATGTCTCTGCTCTAAACTCTCCAATGGCTTTTCATCTCACTTGAGATCAAAGCAGAAGGCCAGTACATGTTTGGTTATCCATGTACATCTGTGATGCCTTCCATTACTTTCCTTCTGGCTTATTTTTCACAAGCTGCACTAAACTTCTTGTTCTCTCAACACACAGCTGTTTCTCTTTCTCAGGATGTCTGCATGTTTTTTCTCTTCTCACTGAAATGTCATGATTTTATTGTTATGTGACTTGCTAGCTCAGTTTTTATTTAACATCCATTTCTCAGTAAGGTTTTCTCTAGCCACTTTATTTATATACTAGGGGCCCAGTAAACAAATTTGCTCACCTTGAAAGGAACTGTGGGTGCAAAGCTGTGGTAGGCACAGGGGCAGGTCTCAGCCCCTCCTGTTGCGGCCCCTAGTCCCCTGTCTGCTAGCAGCCCCACTCCAGCCGCCACCACTCCCACGCACTGACAGCGCCAGCCCCACTTGCACCCGCTGATGGCACAGAGTAATTGGGGCCAGCACCAACAGCAGGTGCAAGTGAAACCAGCCCCATCAGCAGGTGCGAGCGGCAGCTATTGCCCTGATTGCCCCTCAGGAGCAGGGGGAGGTGGAGAAGCCCTGAGGGGTGATCAGAGCCAGCAGTCTCCGCTTGCACCCACTGACTGCATTGAGTGATCAGGACTGGCGCTGGGTGCCAGCAGTGAGTGCAAGGGGGGATGTTGCGAGCAGCAGGCATGAGAGGTAGCTGCTGGCCCCAATTGCCCCTCAGGAGGAGGGGGAAGTGGAGAAGCCCTTAAGGGGCGATCAGGGCCGGCAGTCACTGCTTGCACCTGCTGACTGCACTGAGCAATTGGGGCCGGCGCTGGGTGCCAGCAGCGGGTGTGAGCAGCGGCTCCAGTGTAGGCTCCGGGTGCGAGCGGGGCCAGTGCTGGAAGTGGGTGCAAGCAGCAGCTCCAGTGCTGGCAGTGGGTGCAAGCGGGGCCTGCGCTGGTAGCAGGTGCGAGCATTGGGCAGGACCGTGGTGTGTGGGAGCAAAGAATTTTCACTAACCACCAGAGGCTGTCCCCGATGAGAGCAACTGGCACCCTGCTTTGGTCTGGCACCCCTGCTCACCTGCTCCACCATCCCACCACAGCCAACACCCACCATATTCCGCACACTCACCCTGATGGTAAGCGCACGTTATAGAGACAGGTTGTTCTGTTGTTTGGCCTATTTGCATATTAGTCTTTTATTATATAGGATGACTTTGTCTATATCCCCCCCTGGGACTTAGTATATTATAGGATAGTAATAGTCACTTATTTTAGTTTTTTACCACATAATGGAATAAGCAAACAGATGAATAAATAGAATTTTACCATGAATATCTTCATTTGTCTATTGTAATAATCTGTTTTCAGAAGGTAAAATGGCAAATAATAATAGCTGAATAAATAAATTATGACTGAATAAAGCAATGATACATGTTAGTTGTCTCAAAAACTGTAGTTTTACTTCTTAAAAGACTACATTTGAAATGTCTCTGTCCCTATTCAGTGTAGATAGGCTATGGCATACCACTCTTTATCAAAAGTTTCAAAAAACAATTAAAGACATACCCTTTATCAAAAGAGCTTTAAAATAATAAAGAAACAATTTTAAATATCAATCATATATAATTTTACATATTAAATCTTATCTTGAAGATAGTCTCCTATAGCTCTTACAACTTTGTACCTCATTTATACCATTTGACTAATTGAAGGAACAATTTAAATTCTTCATTCTTCATTAATTGTAGGGAGTGGCTATAGGGTTAAGCCTTGGACTGACCTGTTGGCAAAGCCACAAACAAGTCCCAGCTTAGAGGGCACAGCCCTCTTAGCATAAATAAGCTTGGCCTTATGATGGCCCTAGATCCTATCTGGGTAGCTAATGGGCTGTGGGAGTTGCAGCAAGTGCTGCCAAAACAAGTGAAACTCATAAGAACATTGTAACTATGGTGACCACTACCTTGTTTATCTCTGACTATAAAATAAAGGCTCAGCTTGCCATCTGGATCTCTCTGTGGCCGCAGCCAGGCACAGAAGATTCACCGGACCCAGCTATATTCTCTTGTCTGTCTTTTCTTCAATCCTTCACTGTCCTCCCTCAGGCTCACCGAACCCTTGGCTGTGCTGGCACAGCAAAAGTAATGTCCTAATTCTGCTCAGGTAAATTTCTTAGAATTTATAGAACTTTCATATAAATTAAGATACCTATACAACTAACTGAAAAATGTTCTTAAGAATGCAGGTGGTAATATTGGATTTGTGTAGGCAACATTATATTTTATTTGTCTATTAACAAATAACATCCCCAAGTTAGTAACTTTGTCCAAACTCATTTTCCTAAGTATGTTTGAAAAATGTAATTTCATTTTAAATTACTTTCAGCAAATATACAAGTATTTTTCTTTGTCATTTATTAACTAATTGTTTTAAAATAACCTTTAAGAAAAAACACAAAAATTTCCTGTATGCCAATACAGCACTGACAAAAAATAACATATTAGTCCCAGGCTAATTTTGACCTTTTACAGTTACAATTCTTTAGAAAATATTGAATTACATCTAAAAAATTGTTTCTCCTATTTAATTTGACAGATAGGAAATGTCATTACATGTTTCTAGCAGTCAAAATGAAATTATAAAAATTCTACTTTGGATTTCTCTCATTACCAAATTTGAGCAGAATTAGCTATCTTAATTATATTAAACACATATTTGAAAAAATATTAAAAGCTTAATACTTTTATAAAGTTATTAAAAGCTTAACTCTTTTATAAAGTTTATTATATAATGTTGCCCTATGTAATTGTACTAATCTGAAAACATCCAAAGGGTATAATTCATACATAGACCAGAACAGCTTTACATATAGACAGATGAGTTCTGTACAGGGAAATATGAATTGTGGCATAGAATCTAAACTTAAATATTATCCAACTCCTTAGATCTTCAATCATTTTTCTTCTCACATTAATCTTTTAAAAATATATATTTCTTTATTGATTTCAGAGAGGAAGGGAGGAGAGAAAGATAGAAACATCAACGATGAGAGAATCATTGATCGGCTGCCTCCCGCACGCTCCTCACTGGGGATTGAGCCCGCAACCAAGGCACGTGCCCTTGTCCGGAACTGAACCTGGGACCCTTCAGTCCGCAGGCAGATGCTCTATCCACTGAGCCAAGCTGGCTAGGGCTCACATTAATCTTTTTTTGAAATGCAAATGGTTCTTAAATACTAATATTTGTCACAAATCACAGATACTTTACTGTAAATCATGTGTTAATTATTTTCCCTAAATCAAGAGAAAAGAATCAAGAAATGCACTATATTATTATGTTAGTGTAAGGAGATGAAAAGAGAGGTAATTAAAAGTAGCTTTAGCCTGGTTATTTTTGCTTCTGTTTAGATGTCTAGGAAAAGCTTGAAAGTAAGCCTCATTCCCATATATAATGGCCTTTGGGGAAAAATATTTTCTTCAAAAAATTAAAGAGGAAGGAACATTCCCAAACTTATTTTATGAATCCAACATTAGCCTGATAACAAAGCCAGATAAGGCAAATAATCAGCATTAGCCTGGTACAAGAACAACAACAACAAAAAGAAACTGTAGGCCAATATCCATGGTGAATATACATGCAAAATTCTCAACAAATACTAACCTAAATTCAACAGGACATGGAAAAGATAGTACAGCATGATCAAGTGGGATTTATCCCTGGGTTGCAAAGATGGTTCAACATGCTCAAATCAATAAATGTGATAAACCTCATTAATAGAATGAATAAAATTATATTATCATCTCAACATATATAGGAATAGCATTTAACAAAATTCAAAATCCATTGATGATAAGAACCCTCTAGAATTCTTATAGGTAAAAGTGCTGCTACCACTTGTGTTGGATTTCTATGTTTTCTCCTGACAGAAACAAAATACCAAATAATGTTTCTTTGAAGAATCCTCTGCATGAGATATTCCATTTGTGGTGGAGCCCAACATAGTCTCATTAAAACATAGTCACTGAATCTAGCTCTATCCTTGTAAGCTTCACCATGCTTAAAAATCTGTGCCCCCATTCTCTCTGGCTAAAAATCTCCTTGCAGAGAGGTTATACTCACATAGATTCATCAACAAAATGAATTACAATTTGATAAAGTATCCTCTTTAATGAATTATTGATATAGGTTGTCATAAAGAGATGGCAAATACATAGAATACTAGAGGCCCAGTGCACAAAATTCTTGCATGGGTGGGGTCCCTAAGCCTGACCAGCGATCAGGGCCAATCAGGTTCCCCACCTCCCCACTTCCCTGCCTCTTCCTTCCCTCGTCGCCGCGTGCTGCCACCGCATTTCCTCACCTCTCCACCTCCCTGCCTCCTTTTTCCCTTGCCACCCGAACACCACCACTGTGTGGTTTCCCACCTCCCTGCCTCCCCCACTGTCCCCCCTCCTTCCCTTGTCATCCGTTTCTGCCACCACCCAGTCCCGGTTCCCCATTCCAGCCCAGGGCCTGGCCCCAATCAGGTGATCGGGATCTACTGGCTGGGGGGAGGGCCTGGGAGGTTGGCTGGCAGGCCCCATCGGTGATGGGAGACTGCACGCTGGGGGCAGCTCCTGCATTGAGCATCTGCCCCCTGGTAGTCAGTGTGCATCATAGTGACCAGTCGTTCCAGTTGTTCTGGTCATTCTGTCGTAATGGTTGCTTAGGTTTTTATATATATAGATGTGATAAGAACAGAAGTAGAGAGCAAGAGAACTCCTTAAGTACCGTGTGTTCTCAGTAGACTTTGTTAATAAAATAGATTGTGAAGCTGGGCTTGACTATATACTATAGAGCTAGAAGTAACAATGGATGGATTATAGTTAACAGGTGGGGAGATGATAAGATCTGTCTATTTGTAATATACAGTAATAAATAGAAGAGAAGACCCAAAAGAGTTTTTTCTAAGTGTGGAGTGCTATATCAAAGGCAGATAATAAAGAACTTTTTAATCCAGAGGCCAATATTTAAATTTCATTTTGGAAGCAATAAGAAACCCAGATCTTTCTTTTTCTTCCTTCCTTTCTTTCTTTCTTCCTTCCTTCCTTTCTTTCTTCCTTTTTTTCTTTTTTTTTCTTTCTTTCTTTCTTTCTTTCTTTCTTTCTTTCTTTCTTTCTTTCTTTCTTTCTTTCTTTCTTTCTTTCTTTCTTTCTTTTTAAATTTTATTTTATTAATCCTCACCCGAGGATATTTTTCCAGAGTTGTTGTTGTTTTCTTTTTGTTTTTTGTTCTTTTTAGGGAGAGTGGAAGAGAGAGGGAAGGATAGAAGGATAGAGAGAAACATTGATGTAAGAGAAACACATTGATTGGTTGCCTCCTGCGAGTCCTGACCAGGGCCCAGGCCAAGGAGGACCCTGCAACCAAGGTATGCGCCCTTGACCAGAATTGAACCTGGGACCCTTCAGTCCGTGGGCTGACTCTCCATCCACGGAGCCAAACTGGCCAAGGCTAGTACCTATTTTTTAAAACATTGTCTATAAGCCAGACACTGTATAAGTGCCTTCCTTTTATTTCACTCCTCTGTGCAACAAACATTAGCTAGGTATGATGAATACCATCATCCCTTTTGAAATGAAAAAATCTGACTCATAAAACATTTAAATATTTTTAAAGCCATACAGCTGTAAACAGCAAGGCTGATATCTAAACCCAAATATTTTGTTTCCACAAACCATGTTCTTCCTATATTACAGCTCTCTCAGATTGACTTCTAAAACTTAAGTATTTCAGACAATAACAGCTACTGCATTCAAACAAGAACTCTAAACTTTTTTTTCTTTATTGATTAAGGTGTTACATATGTGTACTTATTCCCCCATTACCCCCCCTTCCCCCCACTCATGCCCTCACCCCCCTGTTGTCTGTGTCCATTGATTAGACTTATATGCATGCATACAAGTCCTTTGGTTGATCTCTCCACCTTACACTCACCCTCCCCTACCTTCCCTCTGAGGTTTGATGGTCTGATTGATGTTTCTCTGTCTCTGAACCTGTTTTTGTTCAGTTTATGTTGTTCATTATATTCCATAAGTGAATGAGATCATGTGATATTTATCTTTCTCTGACTGGCTTATTTCACTTAGCATAATGCTCTCCAGTTCCATCCATGCTGTTGCAAATGGTAAGAACTCCTTTTTTACTGCAGTGTAGTATTCCATTGTGTAGATGTACCACAGTTTTTTAATCCACTCATCTGCTGATGGGCACTTAGGCTGTTTCCAAATCTTAGCTATTGTAAATTGTGCTGCTATGAACATAGGGATGCATATATCCTTTCTAATTGGTGTTTCTAGTTTCTTTGGATATATTCCTAGAAGTGGGATCACTGAGTCAAATGGGAGTTCCATTTTTAGTTTTTTGAGGAAACTCCATACTGTTCTCCACAGTGGCTGCACCAGTCTGAATTCCCACCTGCAGTGCACGAGGGTTCCTTTATCTCCGCATCCTCGCCAGCACTTGTCATTTGTTGATTTGTTGATGATAGACATTCTGACAGGTGTGAGATGGTACCTCATTGTCGTTTTGATTTGCAACTCTTGGATGTTTAGTGACTTTGAGCATGTTTATATATGCCTCTTGGCTTTCCTTCTGTCTTCTTTCAAAAAGATTCTATTTAGTTCCATTGCCCATTTTTTGATTGGGTTGTTTATCTTCCTTTTGTTAAGTTGTATGAGTTCCCTGTAAATGTTGGAGATTAAACCCTTATCGGTGATAACATTGGCAAATATGTTCTCCCATGCAGTGGGCTTTCTTGTTGTTTTGTTGATTGTTTCTTTTGCTGTGAAAAAGCTTTTTATTTTGATGTAGTTCCATTTGTTTATTTTCGCTTTAGTTTCCATTGCCCTAGGAGCAGTATCAGTATAGAAATTACTTCGGCATATGTCTGAGATTTTGCTGTCTGTGGATTCCTCTAGTATTTTTATGGTTTCCCGTCTTATGTTTAAATAATTTATCCCTTTTGAGTTTATTTTTGTGTATGGTGTAAGTTGGTGGTCTAGTTTCATTGCATGTACCTGTCCAATTTTCCCAAAATCATTTATTGAAGAGACTGTCTTGACCCCATTGTATGTTCATGCCTCCTTTGTCGAATATTAATTGAGCATAGTGGCTTGGGTCGATTTCTGGGTTCTCTATTCCCATGGTCAGCAAACTGTGGCTCGCGAGCCACATGTGGCTCTTTGGCCCCTTGAGTGTGGCTCTTTCACAAAATACCACGGTCTGGGGAGTCTATTTTGAAGAAGTGGTGTTAGAAGAAGTTTAAGTTAAAAAAATTTGGCTCTCAAAAGAAATTTCAATCGTTGTACTGTTGATATTTGACTCTGTTGACTAATGAGTTTGCCGACCACTGCTCTATTCTATTCCACTGGTCTATATGTCTGTTCTTGTGCCAGTACCAGGCTGTTTTGAGAACAGTGGCTTTGTAATACAGCTTGATATCTGGTATTGAGACCTCACCTACTTTGTTCTTCTTTCTCAGGATTGCTGCAGCTATTCAGGGTCTTTTTTATTCCAGATGAATTTTTGGAAAGTTCGTTTGAGGTCTGTGAAATATGCCATTGGCATTTTAATGGGGAGTGCATTGAATCCATAGATTGATTTGGGTAGTATGGACATTTTAATGATGTTGATTCTACCAATCCATGAACACAGTATGCTCTTCCATCTATTTATGTCTTCCTCTATCTCTTTTTTCAATGTCCTGTTGTTTTCCACGTATAGGTCTTTTACCTCCTTAGTTAAGTTTATTCCTAAGTATCTTAATTTTTTTGGTGCAATGGTAAGTGGGATTGCCTTTTTAGTCTCTCTTTCTGTAAGTTCATTATTGGTGTATAGAAATGCCATAGATTTCTTGGTGTTAATTTTGTATCCTGCTCCATTGCCAAATTCATTTAACAAGTCTAATAATTTATTTGATGGAGTCTTTAGGGTTTTCTATGTATAGTATCATGTCATCTGCGAATAAGGACAGTTTTATTTCTTCTTTTCCAGTTTGGATGCCTTTTATTTCTTCTTCTTGTCTGATTGCAATGGCTAGTAGTTCCAGTACTATGTTGAACAGGAGTGGTGAGAGTGGGCATCTCTGTCTTGTTCCTGTTCTTAGGGGAAATGGTTTTAGTTTTTGCCCATTGAGTATGATGTTGGTTGGGGGTTTGTCATATATGGCTTTTAAGGAATCCTAAACTTTTAAAGGAACATTTTATGTGCTTAAATTTCCACATGCCAGAAACTGTTTTAATCTCTTTCTTATCACTATTATTATCCTCAATATAAGGTTGATATTCAGATAAATTGAAAAGCACAAAATAAAAGTAGTTTAATTAGGTAGGGGACAGTTATATAATCAAATACATGCAATTGAAGTCCAAATAAAAACACTTCTCTCCTAGAACTTCTTTTGCTGAGAAAATATACCTTTTGGAATCCCTTTCTTCTTTCTTTGATTAAAATGAGAAAAATATACCTATGTGTCTATGTTTTTAATAAAAAAAGGGATATTGGATATTACTCAAATTCTATTTTGTAATAAATTTTGTCTGTAACTACACAAAATTTTAGAAGATTTATTTAGTTAGTACTTTGTATTTCTTCCTGTGTATGAGAAAATCCAATTAAAATCAGTTGTGATGCCTAAAATTAGGAATGATGAATGCTTGCTATATACAATGCATTATTGTAGCTACCTACATATGTTTTCTTACTCAACTTCATAAAAATCCCATAAGAAATTGTTTTATATCATATTGCATATGAGAAAATTTTGGCTCAGAGAGGTTTACTAGCTTGCTCAAAATGACAGCTAGCAAATGTGTCAATTTGAACACAGGTGTTTTTTATTTTAAATTCAAACAATAGTTTTTGCAACTCAATGACATAAAAAATATTGCTTACATTAAATGAAATCAAATTATAGTTTAACCCTCTAATTATGCTTTTATACATAATTTGTATATATAGTCAAAGACATTAAAATGTAAAATCATGTTTAGCATTTACAACCAGCATATGTTAATGGGCATTTTCATAGACATAAATTTTATGGATTATTGGTAACATCTTAGTTGAAAATGAACAAACATATTCTTCATGACCAGAAAATATAAAATAATAATAGATTGTATATTAAACTTCTTTCCTTTCTTTTTAAATAAAAAGAATATTAAATATTTGGAGTTAAGAATGAATTCCCAATTAAAAATTAGAAACTCATATACATTTCCAGCACAACTGTCTGTAACTGTTTTCTCTAGAATTTCCAGTTCATGTGGCTGCCATGCTACTATATCCTACAGTTTCAAGGTGGATCTGTAAACTAAGACCTACCATTGCAATATTGACACATACAATTGTTTAATGTTGATTTGATTTATAAGTCTGCTCTTGCCGCTGTAGTTTTATAGAGTTCATTTGAAGCTTACTTTTGTATAAATGTCTTTTAATGCACTATTTATGTGCCTGACATTTTGCCTCCCAGGGAGGTTTTTCTTAGAAGCTGTTTTTACTTTATGGGCAAAATCAATTTCAGGACATTCATACATTTTTCTAAGTGCAAACCATCATTTATTACCTAAACTTTATTTCTCTTAATGACATAGATCTATCTAACCCAATACCATACAGAAGTTTCCTTGACTTGACTCAGATTTTTTGCAAAACATATAAAGTGTGGGCTTTAAAAAATAAATTCAGAAAGTGTTTGGTCTCTGAGTCCAATCTGCTTGCAGGTAATTAATTGGGATGAAATGGAGAGCATGGATCACTAGCTTTTCTACTTAAGGAGTGGCAGTTAGCTCGACAGTTAAAGAAAGAAGCTGAATAGGCTACCTTATTTTCAATGCTTGTGTCCACACTTGAGTGACTTCTTTTTATTATTTCTTAATTTTTTTTTTTTTTTACAAAGTCATTTAAGCTCCATGCCTCTGGGTCAACCAGCTATAAAAGAGAAATACAGTTATCTTCCACTTTCCAAAAAATGCTGTGGACAGTGTGTACTTAGTATATCCAAAAGATTTAGAAGTTTCAAATTAAGTATAGTACAAAAATATTTAGCTTTTACATAATTTCTTTAGGCATCTTAAACACAAAAGAAGCAAAAACATTTTTCCAAGCAAATAAAATCACTTCATATTTTAAGAAGTACATGAAATATTAGCAATATTTACTATCTAACAACAAATGACTAATACCTGTGACAAAGAGTTCCAATTTAGGCTTTTCTACCTTCCCTTCCTCCCTCCCTTCTTCCCTTCCTTCCTTCATTCCTTCCTTCCTTTTTATTATAGGTTCCTGAAATGCTCAACTTCTACGAGCTCATCAATATTTCTTCTCCCTTGTTAGTAGCTAGTTACTTGTGTACTGGGAATTTAGTACTGTATTCTAATTGCCCAATAACCTGTGTTTCACAAACTTCAGTTTCTCTTCTTTGGAGGAACTATCTTTCCCCCTTTACGTATTTTATCATGCTTTTTATATAGATGCTCACGTCTTTGTACATGATTGCGTTTCTCTTCATCCTATGATGGAATACATCTTGTAGGAATCTGATCCAAATAAAGCCAATCTGAAATTTCATTCATTTTGCCACCAGGATTTGTCCAAGGATTTCAAACAAGCTGGGTTAATTAAAATCCTATCTCAGGTTTATTCTGAAATGGAGCTTGAAGAAATAACCACTTTAATTTTAATAATTAAATAGTGAGATTTTAATAGTTAAGTTTTCACTAGCCATGTGTCCCCTCTGGCCACAACTAACTGTTCATTGCATATGTCCCTATCAATATTTATAAAACTACAACAGAAGAGAATAGAGCAAATATTGGCAAAGACACTATGCTTTTGAGCAACAAACTATAAAACATACTAATCCTAAAAACACTTATGAAGACAAAGAGAACACTCCTTTCTATTTTCTCATCTTTTAAAAAAATGAGCATGTGGCCTGATATCTACTCATCTCCACTCAAGTCAACCCATAGATAAGTCCTGGAATATCTATAGTATACATAGTATCTGAGGAATAATAATGAACTATTATAGAAACATCACACTAATTATATAATGATGACTTAGGTAAATCTAGTCATGTAATAAATCCACCCAAGTAAGGTAGGATCAGAACACAGCAGCAGAATACTTTGAACTAGGTTCCATACTTTCATCTTTTTCCCTTTTATTAAGAACCAGAGGCCCGATGCATGACATTTGTGCAAAAGTGGGCCTTCCTTCCCCCATCTGCCTGCACCAGCTTCCCTCTGGCACCCAGGACCTGGACTTCCCTCTGGCCGCCAGCAGGCACCCAGAACCCGGGCTTCCCTTGCAGCCCAGGCTTTGTCCACAAGGTCATCCGGAAGGACGTCTGGTCTAATTAGCATATTACACCTTTATTATTATAGATATTTTACAATCTATTTATGACCTAGCTATTTCACTATTAGATATAAATCTTGTATTTGATCAACTACCTCCCTTTTAGAGAGTATGGATTTACTCTACTTCTCATGGGCTTGATAAAAAGACAATAAACAATCTTGAGGAAATTAATTAATTTTAATAAAAGGACTTATTAAAAGGGCACATTGTCTTCATGTCAGCAAATGACTGCTCCATTTTCAGGCAGTGTTTTCAGAATCTCAGTACAAATGTTGCAAACCTGGTTCTTTTCATTAAATGATGTTTTAAGTATTTGTCACCAGGAATATATCTAAGAAAAAGAGCTTAGTGGTTGATGTGATGACAAAGTAACCAAGGTTTCAGATCCCTTTTCTGGTGAATAAAATAACCATTGTTGAAATTTCTGGTACTTTGGTATGATAAAATTTCTCTTCTCATCATTATCAAATAAGGTGAAGGATGAAAATAAAGGAGTCGTAGCTACTCCTGATGTTGGCTACTTCCTGACATTTGGGAAAATCTGAACCCAGTTGATGATTTCTGTTACATTAGCTGGTGTCACAGGTGGGGATTGAAGACAGAATTTTAAGATTACCCAAGAAAGGAAAGGTGGAGGGACATCAATACCTTGCTGACTTTAATCTTTCATCATGCTATTTCTCCAATAGCACTTTATAGCAAACTGGTCCAAGATGCTTTTACATTTAGTAATTATAGAAATAGAGTTTGCACATCAACCTGACTCCTACCTAACTCATATTACTTATGTAAGTATTGACGCAACTTGCTGAATATCACACACTCTATGGTAAAATAATCTTTACTTTCTTGGGTGAGTTATTGTTAGTTGGAGGCACAAAATAACTGGAAACTAAAAATTTGTGGAGGAAGATTCCAGCCCAGAATAATTTTTTCTAGGTCATGTATCAGCCGACTTCCAATTAGGATTCTTATTTGGGCTTTCAATCGAAAGATTGTTTTGTAGAAAAAAAAATCACTTGCCTATTACTTGTCAACATTATTGATCTTTCCTCAGGGTGAATGACACCAATAGTCATTCACCCTGAGAAAAGATATATTAAAAAATTATAAGCCATATAAATTGGTATCAACCAGAATTCTTCCATTTCCTTCACCATTCCCACCATCTCCTCATCAGCAGCCCACGGTGCTCTGTTTCCGGAAGAGCTTCCAAGTCTGTCCACACTAGTACATGACTACCTTCACCACCAGAGTTCAAGGCAACAACTTTTCCTTTGACTATTGTTTACCCTCCTATATGACCTCTATGCTTCTACTTTTGTGACCTTAATAGTTTCTCATGCCATTTCAAATAAATCTAAATTTCTAACCATAGGACACAAGTAATATGTGATCTTCCACTGCCTTTCCCCCCCTCCACCTCCTTATTTTTGTTCCTAAACTTGTCCATCATTTTGGAGCCCATGCTTTTTCTTGCTATTGGCACAGCCTAAAATTTTCTATACTATCTCTTTCAAAGGCTGATATTTTAAGGTCTCATATCTGTGCAATCTCATCATAGATCACTGCTCACTCAGACTCCTTTCTCATGATATTTCTTTTGTTTGTGTGTTTCTAGGTGCTTATCAGAGATATATTAGATATTGTCCATTTCTTTCTTGATTTGTTTACAAATAAGCCCTGTAAGAAAAATTGCCATTGTCATCTCAGTGCCTACATCAAGGCTTTGATAATAGAAGGTATTCCATGAATATGGAGTTGAATAAATTAACTACTATCTTCATTTATTTACCAGAATGTGTATAGTTATTTGACTTTTTCCTTATAGGTTATCTCTCACTTCAACTCCTTTTTTAAAATATATTTTTATTGATTTCAGAGCATAAGAGAGAGGGAGAGAGAGATAGAAGCTGCCTCTTGCATGAGAGAGAATCATTGATTGGCTGCCTCCTGCATGCCCCCTGCTGGGGATTAAGCCTGCAACCTGGGCATGTGTCCTGATAGAAAATTGAACCATGATTTTCTGGTTCATAGATTGACACTCAACAGCTGAGCCACACCTGTCAGACTCAACTTCTGTTCTTGCTACCAAACTTGCCCCTGACAAAACCAATTAAAATTGTGATTAAATTGAATATTACAAATCAACAATTAAAAGATAACACAATTTAAAAATGGGCCAAGTTTTTAAAAAGCCATTTTCTTTGAAGAAGTTATACAAATGATGAATAACTTATAAATTCAATTTAATAACTTACAAATTTATACAAATGATGAATAACTTACAAAGTTATACAAATGATGAATAACTTACAAATTCCATTTAATAACTTACAAATTTCCATTTCTTGAAGGACACTGATTTTCACACTTATCAGGATCCAATTTGTTTGTTTAAAATATTATTGTGGTATCAACTCTGATAACTGTAGTTTCTTCATTCTGACAGCCTTCCCTTTAAGGTATATAGCAGAGAATAGATTTCTCTTTTGCCCTTTGCAGAAAAATGTACCTTTCTAGTTCAAAACTCTTAAAATATTTAAAAATTAAATTATATGTATAAGTAAACAATTTATAAAATTTTATATGGAGTATACAATAATCCTTGGAAAATCCATAAGATTAAGTGTTAGTTTGTTTCTTAGAATGTATTAATACCTAGGATTAAGAATGTATATAAATTAACGTATAAGTCATACTATAGAATTGGGAAGACCTTAGAAATCACACTGTCAATACAATCTGATAACCTAAAGCACAAATTGAAATTTTAATCAACCACATTTGAGTCTATAATAACAAGTTATATTTATAATATTAAATCATAAAATACATAGTTTCTCTTTGATGTTAGGTAAAAACTCAATTATTACTAGGATAAAATTAAGGTGGGCTAAAATTAACGGCTATAGAAAGGAATGTTTTCTAGGCAGTTGGAAATATGCGTTTAAGATTTACCTATGGACCTACGGAATACAAACAAAGCTAATATTTTCAAATATATCTTTTAAGCTTCAAATATTTTACTCTCTTATAGTTAAATTTTCTTATTGATTATACTACCTATAAAAGTAAATTTTTTTTCAAAGGATCAGAGTAGAGGAAATTTGACCTTACGGTTTTTAACAGTAGATTAGACATCCTTGTAGGCATTTCCAAAAGATAATTATAAACCGAGATGGTTCATAATCGAAATCAGAATTAAAAGTTTTTTCTAAAAAAAGTAGGGATAGAATCTAGAGATATTTGAGGCATTTCATGGAATTCTATTTGGTATATTAGTCACTTAGCAATAAAAAAATGTCCTTTATCACAGAAATCCATTCCAAAACATCAAGCCTAACTGTAATTCACATTCTTACTCTCTTTTTGATTCTTATAGGACATACCCAATTATTTTCCAGCATTTAATTTCTTCTCAATAGCAAAGGAAAATGATTTTTATGAAACATGAACACATTGTTCTAAGAATACTTTCACTTTTTTAGAGTTTTTCATGTATTGCTCTTTTGCTAACACTTCCTGACAAGTTCCTGTCTGCTAAATCAGCTCCTGCCAGGGAAGAGAAACGTAAGGAATCTGTTAGAGACACCTTGTCTCAGTGTCAGTGCACTGCCCACCATCAGTTTGATAGGGGAAGTGTCTTGCCCTTTTTCATGCTGATAAGTTTCCGAGTGTCAGTGGCATATCTCATGGTTTTCCATTGCAGAGACCAAAAGAAGGAAAGACCATGGATTAGAAAAGAAGATTTTCTCTCACAGATTGCTGAAAGCGCTTCCATGTCTTTAAAATATAGATACTATTTGTCTTGCCTTTAAACCCAAACATTTTTGTCTTCTGTAATGAAGTGAATAAAGTATTACATAAAAACCTATAAAATTTTCACTTGAATAAATCCATAGATTTCCCAATTGTGAATTTAATTTGACCAAAGGTGCTCATTCAGTTTGGACTCCTTCTGAAAGAACTCTACACATTTACAACTCTCCAACAAGAAGGTGAGAGGGAGAGCCAGAGAGAGACAGAGAGGTATTGAGAATGACTCACATGCAGCAAGATACTTAGAGCAGGCGAATCTCGATGAAGAGTAGTCAGAAGCTCTTTGCAGTAGGCTTGCGGCTTTTCTCTAAGTTTAAACTTGTTTCAAAAGTTTAAAACAAGTTAAAAATTTTAATCATTTCTCTGTTTAGTTCCAAGGTGATACAAATTGGAGACTCAACTATGCAGTTTGAAAATGACAGAAGAATTTATAAATTCAATAACAACAAAAAAACACACAACAAAACCAAAAACCTATAACAACTACAAAAAAGGAACACTTTCAGTAAACAATTGGTAGTATAATTTTGAAATCACTACAAAAATTTCTTGCTGAAGTTTTTCACTAATTTAGGTATATATGCAGGCCCTTTAAGTTAGTGAAGAGGAGTTAAAATAATTATAATAGGTTTTATGCAGTAGCAGGAGTGAAATTATATGAGATAGAAGGATGAAAAGTATGTGTCTCTCAGAATTTCCAAAGCTCTTTTCTAATGTACAGCTTTTGTTTAGTAAATCTCATCACACTAAAATTTGCTAGAATGTCATTAATGAGAGCTGAGCTCATTTCCACCAAAATTAACTTCAATGTCCAGTCTACATGTCCCAAGTATGGTTCTCTGAAACTATCACCAGACAGAAGCACTGTCTCCATATACATGGTAAAGAGACAAGCTAGTTGCAAATCTTGAGAAGTATGGGGGAAAAAGAAATACAAAAACTATAACAACTAAATAATCTTTTCCAAGATTATTTCAAAATATCCCCAATTCATAGTGTAAAAAATGATTTAATTTCTTTAACAGACTCTCAAAGCAACTATGACTCAAACACTAATACCTGTGTTTTTAATGTGCACTAGTAATTGCTTGGAATTGGAAATTGTTATCAGATTCTTACTAATAACATTAATTCCTCTAGCATAGTTGCATACATTTTTCTGTTAATCATCTTATAAAAACATTTAAGTGGATACTATCTTCAGATTTGTAAACAATAATACTTATATATACTAAGTAAAATACAAGTGTATTGATTGCAAGTACCTTTATATAATGAGCTAGAGGCCCATTGCACGAAGATTCATGCAAGGATAGGCCTTCCTTCACCTGGCTTCGCTCCCCGCCACCCGGAACCCACCAAGTCCCCGCTCCCAGGCAACCCAAGAGCCACCAAGTCCCCACGCCTGGGCCACCCAGGAGCTGGCAAGTCCTCATTTCCGGCCGGAGCACCACTCCTGTAGCTCCCTCTGCCCCCCCCGTCATAGCAGGCGTCCCGCCCCGCCTGATCGCTCCGTGCCTGCATATGCAAATTAACCCTCCATCTTTGCCAGGTTAATTTGCATACTCACTCCTGATTGGCTGTGGGTGTAGCAGAGATACGGTCAATTTACATGTTTGTTTATTATTAGGTAATATAGGATATATAATTAATTTCAGATGGTTGCATTGAACATTGATTAAAATTTGAATAAAGAACAGCTATAATGAATATTTTATATTTCACTGAAATGTTATATATAATTTCTTTTTCCATATGTTATTAAATTATATATCTATCCCTGGCATAAAATAGGTTCTATTTGTTCTAAATGTTAACAATGTTGATAATGTATGATAGCTTATTTAGCTATCATCTATCTATATCTATTTATCTATCATCTATTTGAACACTCAGTTACAAAATAGTCCATTGTTTCTCCCTTTGTTTATACTTGAAAACCACAATAAGGATAAACTGTCAAAGGAAGTAACTCATAACAAACCATAGTTGTTGTTTCAAATCTGCTTTATAAACAACATTTGTATCCTTTATAGACTACAATTTTATTGCTTTCTAAGTAAAAGTGTCAAATAGCCATTAATATATATACATATATTTTTTTCTAAAATATTTTCTATATTCTGGCTTATGTTGGAAAAGAAGAAATAAGTAAAAAAATCAATGAATCATTGGATGTAATATACTAGTACTCTCAAGTAAAATCAAAAGGATAAAAATGATTATCAATTTTAATAAAAATGATATTACATGTCAATCTCTCTTTTAATATATGTTTTCATCTTAATTATTTGGAAATTAATGTTCACTGAGATATAATTGCCCACACAAAGTAATACACTGAGGTGGAAAATTGACAATCATCATGCTAATTAAATAAATTAAATTGGATGCCTTGATATTCTCTCCTCATTCATATTAAATAGTATCTGAATTATTCAGTTGGTTGTCAGCATTAGTCAAGTCATTGAGGGAAACTTGATTTTGACAATCAATCCCAAACTATCCTATATATAATGTGACACACTCTATGAAAACACCCTGCTCTATTTTCTGATACAACATTAGGTATGGAACCTGACCAGTATGTATTTGAGCATTGCAAAGTTAAGCTCACAATATGTTTCATCTTTCGAGTGATGGGCAATGCCTAACACCAGCTGTCTCTTTAGCTGTGACCTGCTGTCTAGCCTGTCAAATGGCTTAGTCAAAACACCAGTATGATGTGCTGTTCCCTTCACTAAGAGAAATGCCTCAGATCACAAAGTTTTGTAATTCCCTTTGATTAGTTTCATAAAGCCATTTTCATATAATATTGTCTTTTTCTCTTATTCATCTTAATAGCAGATTTCCATTAGGCTCACTTTAATAGTCATTAGACACTTTTTACAATTTTCTTTTACTTGTTTATAAGCAGACCCTTTATATTATCTTACAGATGGCACTAAATTATCAAAAGGCCTTATTTATTATTGAGCCTAAATTGTTTGGTAGGTCTATTAAGTTTTAGTATTCAGGTCTAAGAGATATTCCCCCCTCATTGCAAAAAAAAAAAAGCCACTTTATTTTTTGGTTATTTTGAGCCCCTGACATAAATTTAAAAGTCTCAAAATGGGAGTGATGATATCCCCTCAACTTGTTGTGGTAGTTAAGATGATCACCCAAAAGTACTATCCTATGTAATAAAAGGGTAATATGCAAATTGACCCTAACAGCAGAACGACCAGTCACTATGATGTGCACTGACCACCAGGGGGCAGATGCTTAATGCCGGAGCTGGCCCCTAGTGGTCAGTGCACTTCCACAGGAGGAGCACTGCTCAGCCAGAAGCTGGCTCATGGCTGGCCAGGACAGTGGCAGTGGCAGGAGCCTCTCCTGCCTCCATGGCAGCACTAAGGATGTCTGACTAAAGGCTTAGGCCTGATCCCCCAGGAAGTGGGCCTAAGCTGGCAGGTGGACATCCCCCAAGGGCTCCCAAGATGCCAGAGGGATGTCTCACTGCCATAGTAGGCCCGATCCCCTGGGGAGCAGGCCTAAGCTGTCAGTCAGACACCCCCTGAGGGGTCCTGGACTGTGAGAGGATGCAGGCCGGGCTGAGGGATCCCCCTCCCCCCAAGTACTCTATGCATAACTTACTTTTTCAGGAATTTCATAAACAGGAGTGTACTTCCTCTGCCATTTACTTATTACTCCATCTTTTTAGATAGTCCCTCAGAGGGTTGAAACGTGCTTTACCAATGAGATATGCCAAATGTTATGAACTAGGAAAGAGGTATATTTTAGCTTCTGTTTTACTTATTGTGATCAAGACATTAAAAGTTAGGAGGCCCTTATATCTGTCTGTTGAACTGAAACAGAACTGAACATCTTGAATTAAATTACTGAACTGAATGAATAAAGAGATCCAGTTCAAGTCAAATTTCTCTAACACCTTCACAGTGGAAGCTGAATCAGAGCTGATAACTGTGGTTATCAAATTTCTTTGTGCTTGTGGAACTTGTTAAAAAAAAAGTAAAAGCAAGGTTTTTTGACTCCCTTACCCAGAGATTTGAATTCCGTGGGTATGGTGTTCATCAATGTCTTTTTTCCTCTGTTCCAGGTACATGAAGATTTATATTTTTCATCCTCTTAACATTATGTGGTACCATGACTATTTCTAATCAGCCAGATGTGACAACTGTAACATGCTGGGCTGAAGCAGTTAATTGAAAGTGCTCTGTGCTCGCCTCACATTAAAGCAGAGGTCTCCCCTATAATGATGACCATATAGGACATGTAAGGTGAATAAAGTAATATTTCTTTTTTGAAGCAACAGTGATCTGAGCATTGTGTGTTACTACAGGATAACTCTGTAGGCTGAAAGTAGGGTTGAACTAAAAGCATTTCACAAAGCCTCCTCAGTTATGCATTATGCATGTGGTTCATAGATCACATTTTAAGAAATATTACTGACTTAGACCACTCCTTTGCTACTTTAAAATTTTCCCCACTGTGACACATGATCATAGTAGAAATTTGATAACTTGAACTTTGATAGCCACTGCTCTGTAAAAGTACCAAAGAAATCTCACTTGAAATATCAGGTCAGATCTCTTTATTCATTTAAATCAAGAAAATTCAAAATGTTCAGTTTTAGTTTTTCACATTAATACAATGGCCCCTTAACTTTTGTAAAACCATATTTTATTTTTATAAAGACTATTATTTATTAAAATTTTTTTTTACTGATTTTGAGAGAAAGAGAAAGAGAGAGAGAGAGAGAGAGAGAGAGAGAGAGGTCTGAGAGGGAAACATAGATTAGGGGATTGAGTCCACAACCTAGGCATGTGCCCTGTCCAGGAATTGAACTGGCACTGGACGATGCCCAACCAACTGAGCCATACTGGCCAGGTCATAAAGACTAGTTTTTGGAGTTGTTTTAGGTTTACAACAAAATTGAGAGGAAGGTACAGAGATTTACATACATAACCTCCCCCATCATCAAAATCACTTACTCAGCAGGACCACGGTGCACTTGAGCAAAGAATTTTTAGAAACCACCAGAGACTTGCCCCGATGACAGTGACCAGTGCCTCACCTTGATCTGGCACCCCCTCTCACCTGCTTCACCATCCCGCTGCAGCTGATGCCTGCCATGTTTCATGCTCTGTTTCTTGCTGCCGATGCCCACCATGTTCCACGCATGCCCCCTGGTGGTCAGTGCACATCAAGGCTACTGGTTGTTCGGTTGTTCTACCATTTGGTCTATTTGCATATTAGGGTTTTATATATATAGAATATATATCTATTATTAAAATATCAAAAAATATTTTCACTGCCTTTTATTTTTTTGTCAAGGATAAAACTACATTGACACAATGTAATCAACCAGAGTCCTTAGTTTACATTAGGGTTCACTCTTGGTTTTATACTTTCTATGGGTTTGGGAAAATATATAACTACTAGGAGCCCAGTGCACGAATTCGTGCACCTTGAAAGGAACTGTGGGCCTCAAGGCTGCAGTGCGCACAGGGGCGGGTCTTGGCCAATCCTCTACAACCCCGCCTGGCCCTTCCCACTATGGCCCCTGATCCCCTGTCTGCCAGCAGTCCTTCTCCCGCCACCGCCGCTCCCACGTGCTGAGGATGCCGGCCCCGCTTGCACCCATAGACGGTACAGAGAGATTGGGGCCAGCGCCAGCAGCAGGTGCAAACAGGGCCAGTGCCATCAGTGGGTGCAAGTGGCGGCTGCTGCCCTGATCGCCCCTCAGGAGCAGGGGGAGGTGGAGAAGCCCTCAGGTGTGATTGGGGCTGGCAGCTGCCACTCACACCTGCCAAGTGATCAGGGCTGGCACCGGGCACTGGCAGCAGGTGCAAGTGCCCAGTGGGACTGTGGCATGCAGGAGCAAAGAATTTTTAGTAACCACCAGAGGCTTGGCTTGATGACAGCGGCTGGTGCCCACCTTGGTCTGGCACCTCTGCTAACCTGCTTCACCATCCCACCATGGCTGATGCCCACCATGTTCCACACTCTGCTGCTTGCTACCAATGCCAGCCATTTTTGGTGCATGCCCCCTGGTGTTCAGCGCACATCATAGTGACCAGTTGTTCAGTTGTTTGGTTGTTCTGCCATTCAGTCTATTTGCATATTAGGATTTTATATGTATAGAATATATATCTATCATTAAATATCAAACAGAATATTTTCACTGCCTTAAAAATCCTGTGTTCTGCCTATTTTTCTCTCTCAGCTCTACTCCACCCTTGTTAACAACCAGTCTTTTTACTGTTTACATAGTTTTGCCTTTTCTGCTGTCATGTAGATGGAATCACATTATAGGTAGCCTTTTTGGATTGCCTTCTTTCATTTAGTCATATGCATTAAAGAGCCTTCTGTGTCTTTTCGTGGTTTGATAGTTCATTACATTTTTTTTAGCATTCAATAAAAATTCTATTATCTTGATGACCACAATTTATCCATTCACCTACATCTTGGCAGCTTCAAAAGTTGGGCAATGATGAATAGAGCTGCTAAAAAGTAGAGCTGCTAAAAACTTTCAGGTATAGGGTTTTGTGTGGACATAACTTTTCACTCTTTTGGGTAAATACCAAGAAGTGTGATAGCTGGATCATATGGTAAGAGTATATTTAATTTTGTAAGATACTGCCAAACTATGGCTTAAATATTTTGCATATCCACCAGCAATGGATAAGAGTCCCTGTTGCTCTTTATCCTGTAACTAGAGGCCCGGTGCATGAAAATTCATGCACTGGAGGGTGGGTCCCTCAGCCTGGCCTGACGCTCTCACAGTCTGGGAGCCCTCAGGGGCAGGAGGTGACCCGGTGATCAGGGGAAGGCGACAACCCATCACACCTCTGCTGCTGTCACTGCTGGCAGTTCAAGCCTAGGTCGGCCCTGGTTACCTGTGCCTTGGGCCGGCCCTGGTGGCTTGGCAGCCACCATCCGAGGCTTGCCTGTGCCTTGGGCCAGCCCTCGGTGGCTTGGGGGCTGAGGGGACTGGGGGACTCCGGAGGCAGGTGCAAAGAGCGGCAGGCCCTGGGGGCAGGCCCGGCCTTGATGCGTGCCTGCTGCCCCAGCGGGGCTCAGGGGACTGTGAGCTGCCATCTTGTGGCTGTGGTCACCACCATCTTTGAGGGCAGGGCAGTCAATTAGCATATGCCCTCCTTATTGACTGGGAGCGCTGCCATATTTGCAATGGCTTGAGGGTCAATTAGCATATTCCCTCTTTATAGATAGGACGTTGCTAGTATTCCAGATTTGTGCCATTCTAATAGGTGGGGAGAGGTATCTCAATATTTTAATTTGCATTTCCCTGATAACATATGATATGGAGCAGTTTTTCATATGCTTACTTGTCTTCTGTTTGTCTTCTTTGGTGTGATGTCTGTTAAGGTCTTTAGCCCATTTTTCAATTGGGTTGTTTGTTTTCTTATTGTTGAGTTCTTTGTATATTTTGCGTAATAGTCCTTTATCAGCTGTTTCTTTTGCAAGTATTTTCTCCTAGTCTGTGGCTTGTATTTTCATTATTGCCTTTGCAGAGCAGAAGTTTTGAATTTTAATGAAGTCCAGCTAATCTGTTATTTCATTCATGGGTCTGTCTTTGATGACATGCCTTAAAAGGCATTGCCGCTCTCTTGACTTTTTTATGTCCCTATCCCTATAAGTAGAACAGAAGTAAAAATATATCCCTTTCTTAGTTATTAATTCAGACATTGATTGTTCATTCAGTTACCATTCAACATGCTTAAAGCACTATGTTATCATCTATGTGGAAAGGACAGGGGACAGATATATTTACATGTCAAGGGTTTGCTTGATTTGGGTTTCAGATTCAGAGTTGAATTAAAGACCTTTCTCAAATTTGTTCTAAAACACCTTACCAGTTAGGCCATCATGGTCTAGGACAATTAGATACTTTTATACTTTATTTGATAGAAGGAACCAAAAATTTAGTATATGCCCTGAAACAAAGTGTCTCTTCTCTTCTTAGTGATTCTCATTTTATTCTCGTTGAATGGCATGCCAGTGACCTGTAGGAAAAAATCTAATTTCCCAGGAGTCATTTGTATTTCTAGTAGCAAATTTGCCCTTCTACAATTGGGAAAAAATAAGATAGATTTGTTATTGTTACTCTGGGGAAAAAATAACACTTTTTAAGGGCCTTTAAGAAAAGTTGCAAAGGTAACCTGGAATTAAATAATTGTCTTTATTAATCTCTAGGGTTTTTAAAAGTCTAATAATGCAGATATGATTGCTCTTTCAATACATATATGTCAAGAAAATTCCACATGTTATAGTATTTTCAGCCTCAAATCATTTGCTCTTTAACTCCTAATAAAAGTTCACCAGGAAAAAAAATAGGTTATATTAAAGACAGAAATAACAATTTTTTAAAAATATATATTTTTATTGATTTCAGAGAGGAAGGGAGAGGGAGAGAGAGATAAAACATCAATGATGAGAGAGAATCATTGATGGGCTGCCTCCTGCACACCCCTGCTGGGAATCGAGCCCACAACTAGTGCATGTGACCTTGACTGGAATAGAATCTGGGACCCTTCAGTCCGCAGGCCAATGCTATACCCTCTGAGCCAAACCAGCTAGGATGGAATACCATTTTTTAAAAAAATATATATTTTATTGATTTTTTTTTTTTTACAGAGAGGAAGGGAGAGGGATAGAGAGTTAGAAACATCAATGAGAGAGAAACATCGATCAGTTGCCTCCTACATACCCGCTACTGGGGATGTGCCTGCAACCAAGGTACATGCCCTTGACCGGAATTGAACCTGGGACCCTTCAGTCCGCTGGTCAATGTTTTATCCACTGAACCAAAACGGTTAGGGCTGGAATAACATTTTAAAAAACACTTTCACAGGAAGAAAGGATACCTTGGTAACAGTTTGTCTATTATGCCATGTGGTTCCCTTAGTTTCTATCTTTCAGTCACATTCAATCGCTGTAAAGCCATATTCCCGAGTCATATTTTAGTAAGCATTGAATAGGACTTTACCAAAGTCTTTTATAGTATATAGCTATCATTTTACTAAGGAATCAGTACATGCAATTTCTCAGTTTCTTTTTTCTGTACCTCACTATCATGAAGATAAAAATAACCCTATGAGATGCTTTTCTGCACTTCCAGAGTAACTGACTACTTCGGAAATTACCATGGAGGCAGCTGTGATCTGTGGCTGGCCTGCATTTATCTTAATGCTCTACTAAATTCTATATTCAATGCCCCAAGGAAGATTTAATTTCATAACCCCAAAATGAAAGCTTATTTTATACTAAAAATTCTGTAGGGCATTAAGGAAATCCATTCATTTATTTAGCAAATACTGAATCTCCTTCAGGTGCTGGGATGTAAGAGTAAATAAAACAGGCTTTATGCTCTCATAGAGAAGGTAGACATTTTTGTTGAAGACAGACAACAATAATAAATAAACAAATACTCCTTGCTGTTTCAGCAGAGAGCTCAAGGAAGTGACAAGCAAGTCATCTGGGGTATAGAATATAGATGCTACAATGGGATTGAGTTGTGAGTATATTGAGAATACTTGTAGAATTTCAATGATTACAGTGTGGCTAGAGTAGAATATACTATTACGGAGGACTGGTAAGAAGTGAAATCAGAAAGGTAACCAGGGGTAAAATCATTTATTACTTCTTAAGGCTGCCATTCAAAGTTTTTGTTTGAGGTTACAAAATAGAACAAAAGTAAAATTTCCTATAGATCTGATCTTTTCATGAGATTATTACTACTTTTGTAATTCTTGTGCTTTGTTTCTTTTCTGGATCTTATTGCATAAAGCCTCTTCAAATTCCCTCAAATGCCCCAAAATACCATGCTCTATTTAGGTCATATTTTCCTCCAGAATGGTGGACTAAAAAACTATTTTTTCTACAAGATTAACTTTTCTTTGTTTCCGTAAATCTCCTTCCTCCTCCCAAGCTTTCACAGCAATGTTTACTTCCCAAAACAAGGATGCAAAATATAACAAATCAATTAAAACAGGTCTATGAGGGGGCAGCATTTTGTGGTTTAGAATATAAGATTCTTTGTATATCTCTAATCTCCTCCCTTGCCCCATTTTCCTAGGAAACTTTGCTTAACCTTCTGGTAGTTTGTTTGTTCTGTGGGGCTTACCTGTTTTTGTCTTTAGCCATTACTAACGTTGGAAAAGTAAATGAAATAAAATACTTACAGAACTGCTAGCAGGTCTCAGCTCAACACTTCAGTTTTGTGACTGATAAAAATCTTAAATGGGCCCCAAAGTGGCTCAATGGTTGAGTGTTGACCTATGACCCAAGAGGTCAAAGTTCAATTTCCAGTCAGGGGTCAGGGCTATGCCCAGGTTGCAGGCTAGTGTGGGGCGTGCAGGAGGCAGCTGATCAGTGATTCTCTCTCAACATTGATGTTTCTGTCTCTCCCTCTCCCTTCTCTTTGAAATCAATAAAAGTATATTTTTAAAAATATTAAATGGTTAAAGATTTAATTAAGCTTTGATTCCATTGTTCTTTTTGTTTTTGTTTCCAATAAAGCTGAAAATTTTAATGTATTTTTTAATTGAATATTCTTTTTTTAAATTTATTGTCTAAAGTTTTACATATGTCTTCTTTTTCCCCAATTGACCCCCCCACCCCCAGCCATTCCCACCCCTGGCAAGCCCGAACCGCTTCAGTGTCTGTGTCCATTGGTAATGCTAATATGCATGCACACAAGTCCTTTGATTGCTCTCTAACTGCCCCCCTCCCCTGCCATTTGTCTCTGGATCTATTCTTATTCATCAAATTATGTTGATCATTATATCCCACATATGAATGAGATCATGTGATATTTATCTTTCTCTGACTGGCTTATTTTGCTTAGCATAATGCTCTCCAGTTCCATCCATGCTATTGCAAATGGTAAAAGTTCCTTCTTTTTTATAGCGGCTTAGTATTCCATTGTGTAGATGTACCACAGTTTTCAATCCACTCATCTGCTGATGGGCACTTAGGTTGTTTCCAAATCTTTGCTATTGTAAACTGTGCTGCTATGAACATGGGGGTGCATATATTCTTTCTGATTGGTGTTTCTGTTTTCTTGGGATATATTCCTAGAAGTTGGATTAGTGGGTCAAATGGGAGTTCCATTTTTAACTTTTTGAGGAAACTCCATACTGTCTTCCACAGTGGCTGCACCAGTATGCATTCCTACAAGCAGTGAACGAGGGTTCCTTCTTCTCCATGTCCTTGCCAGCACTTGCCATTTGTTGATTGCAAAAAATGAAACTAGATCACCAACTTACACCATACACAAAGACAAACTCAAAATGGCTAAAGGACTTAGGTGTATGTCAGGAAACCATAAAAATCCTACAAGACTCCATAGGCAGCAAAATAGCAGACATATGTCATAGCAATATCTTTACCAACACAGCTCCTAGGGCAATGGAGACTAAGGAGAAAATAAATAAATGGGACTACATCAAAATTAAAAGCTTCTGCACAGCAAAAGAAACCATCAACAAAACAACAAGAAAGCCCACTGCATGGGAGAACATATTTGCCAATGCTATTTCAGATAGGGTTTAATCTCTAAAATTTACAGAGAACCCATACAACTTAACAAAAGGAAGATAAACGATCCAATCAAAAAAATGGACAAAGGACCTAAGTAGACACTTTTAGAAAGAGGTCATACCAAAGGCCCAGAGACATATGAAAACATGCTCAAAGTCACTAATCATCCGAGAGATGCAAATCAAAACAACAATCAGATACCATCTCACACCTGTCAGAATGGCTATCATCAACAAATCAACAAATGATTCCATTGATGTTAATCTATATTAGATAGAATTGACCTGTGAATACATTCCACCACTTCTATACCTTCTTTTCTAGTCTACATTACACAGTGGAAGTAGATGGATATATATTTCTGTTTATCTTCTAAAATATCATCACCTGTCAAAATATTTGTTCAATAATAAAATGCTAGAATAACATTCTCTGCAATTGCAAGAGACAGGGTTTCATGAATAAATAGCAGCTAGCATATTTACCTTGTCTGGAAAAGAAGTAACAGAAGCGCTTTGTGTCAATCAATATGAAAATGTAATTTAATCCAATGAGACAAAAATCAATTTTCCTTTCTCAAAGTTTCAAAGTTGTTAAATATCACCTGTTCTGCTTAATTAGTTTTTGATATTTGTACAAACTCACCTTTAAACTCCATAACAATATAGTTTTTGTTTGAGCTTCAGATTTCTTTTCTCTGCCTAATTGCATTCTGTTTTAGCTACCTATAGAGAAAAAGGGAAAGCTTTTTCCGCTGAGAAACCATGCTATTTTAGCAATAGTGTATAGTATTTTCACACTCCAATGATTAGAACAGCCTTCTGTTGCCAGGCTGAACTCAGTAAATAAAGCTTTGTCTGCAAACCATAGACTCACCACAAATCCACCAGCGATTTTGAAAAAAGGTATATTTGAAACTGATATTATTGATGATGTTTATAAAAGCAGAAAAGTCATATTTGCGTAATATAAGAATTCAAAACCTGATTTGAAATGCCCTGGCCAAATAGCATATATGTAATGAATTAGTTAAAATTTAGAAAGGAGACAGGTTGAATGGACATATCCAAAAGTGCAGACAAATCGCATATTTTGGTACTTCTAGGGCAAAACTAACTCAAGTTTAGGAAGAAAGAATAGTAAGGCTCATAATCATTGTATTATGGAGAGGTACAACCCAGATTTCCCTTCAAGGAAGAATGCGTTGCCTGCCTGCTGACAGCCTTAAGCTATTAGAGCTTCCAGGATGATCTCACCTGCAGAGAGCACTTTGCTCAAGGTCATGGCCTTTCTGGGTAGTGGAAGTAGGAGAGCACAAGGGTGGTGAAGGTACAACACAGTACAGCTTAGATGAACCCTTTGAACTCCAGAGCTCTTGAGGGGTGGGCAGAACTTATTGGACCTGCTTTGCACTCTTCCCCACCCCCACCCCCCAGCCACCCACACATAGGTGTTGATAGCAAAGGTGTGCTCCTAATAAACATCCTGCTTCACATTTGGTTTCTCTCTGCGTATGATTTATGACAGCACTGTTGCCCACTTCACAGAAAAATAAAAACATATGTGTTAAGAAAATGAGCTTTTGCCCAGCCAGAGTGGGTCAGTGGTTGAGGGTCGACCTATGAACCAGGAGATCATGGGTGATTCCCAGTCAGGGCACATGACAGGGTTGTGAGCTCAATTCCCAGTAGGGAGCATGTGGGAGGCAGCCAATCAATGAATATCTCTCGTCATTGGTATTTCTCACACTCCCTCTCCCTTTCTCTCTGAAATCAATAAAAATATATTTTAAAAACAAAATTATCTTTTGTTAGTCTGATTTTATTCAAGAAACTAAAGGCCTGGTGCACAAAATTCGTGCACCGGGGGAGGGGGACCGGGGGTGTCCCTCAGCCCAGCTTGCACCCTCTCCAATCTGGGACCCCTCGAAGGATGTCTGACTGCCTGTTTAGGCCCAATCCTGGGATTGGGCCTAGACGGCCAGTCGGACATCCCTCTCACAATCCAGGACTGCTGGCTCCCAACTGCTCGACTGCCTGCCTTCCTGATTGCCGTTAACTGCTTCTGCCTGCCAGCCAGATCACCCCCTAACCACTCCCCTGCCAGCCTGATTGATGCCTAACTGCTCCCCTGCCAGCCTGTTTGCCCCTAAATGCCCTCCCCTGCAGCCCTGGTCACCCCTAACTGCTCACCCCTGCAGGCCTGGTCACCCTAACTGCCCTCCCCTGCAGGCTTGATCGCCCCCAACTGCCCTCACTTGCAGACCTGGTCCCTCCCAACTTCCCTTCCCTGCTGGCCATTTTATGGTGGCCATCTTGTGTCCACATGGGGGCAGGATCTTTGACCACATGGGGGAAGCCATCTTGTGTGTTGGAGTGATAGTCAATTTGCATATTACTGTTTTATTAGATAGGATAGAGGCCTGGTGCATGGGTGGGGGCCAGCTGGTTTGCCCTGAAGGGTGTCTCAGACCAGGGTGGGGGTTCCCTTGGTGCATGGGGCGGCTTGGGCGAGGGGCCTGTGGTGGTTTGCAGGCTGGCCATGCCCCCCGGAGACCCAAGCAGAGGCCCTGGTATCTGGGATATATTTATCTTCTACAATTGAAACTTTGTAGCCTGGAGCAAAGCCAAGCCTCCTGCTTGCTCCGTGTTGGCAGCCTTTTCTGTTGCTATTTATTTATCTTCTATAATTGAAACTTTGTAGCCTTAAGTGGAGGCCTGGGCCAGCCAGGGTGTGCGGAAAGCTTGGCTTCCTCCATTGCCAGGGGCAACCCTAGCCTCCTGCTCTCTCTAGCTCTGTGGCTGCTGCCATTTCTGTTGGGATTTATCTTCTACTAGGGGCCCAGTGCACAAAATTTGTGCACTGGTGGGGGGCTTTCCTAAGCCCAGCCTGCCCCCTCTCACATATTGGGAGCCCTCAGGGGATGTCCTCCAATAGGAGCAGGCCTAAGTCACAGTCTGGCCTCCCTTTGTGGGAGACAACCGGGCTGATCAGGGAAAGGCACCAGACCCATCACTCCGCTGCTGGAGCCACTGCCAGTCACTGCAGCCACCAAGGTGTTTTCATCAACACAGACTCCAGTCCCTTTACCATGAAAAAATGACAACTTTCTTTAGGCATTTTCAAGATGTGTCTTTCATAGGATATGACATTTCTTTATTTCTTTTCTTTTTTTTTTTATCCTTACCTGAGTATATGTTTCCATTGACTTTTAGAGAATGTGGAAGAGAAAGGGAAAGACAGAGAGAAACATCAAAGTGAGAGGAATACTTTGATTGGTTGCCTCCTGCATGAGCCCTGACCTGGGCCCCAGCCAGGAAGGATCCTGCAACTTGGGTACATGCCCTTGATCAGAATCTAACCTGGACCCTGCGGTTGGTAAACCTAGGCATTATCCACTGAACCAAACTGTCTAGGGCAGGTTATGTCATTTCTTAGCCCTCCAGCAGCGGACTTTTGTTTTTTTCCCCAGGAGTGTGGTGGAAAAGCCCTAGATCACCTTTTTGGATTCTTATACCCAAGTTACTAAGAATATTACCAGTGGCATACAGGGAGCTTAGCCAATGAGTGGTCAGAAAAGGTGTTTCCTCTGTAGTTCACACCTATCTCCTCCGATCTCCGGCTTCACACCTGCCAAGGCCTAAAGCCTCCAGCCCTTGGCAGGGGCCCCCCAGCTAGCTCGATCGCCAGGCTCCGCCCCTGGCCAAGGCCGCAAGCCTCTGCTTGAGGCTTAGGCCCTGGGCACAGACCCCCAGCTCGCTCCCATCGCCCGCAGGAGACCACAGCTGGCTCTGATGGCCTGGCTCCACCCCCAGCCAAGGCCGCAAGCCTCTGTTTGAAGCTCGGGCCCTGGGCAGGGACACCCAGCTCGCTCCCATCGCCCGCAGGGGCCCCCAGGTGGCTCCGATCGCCAGGCTCCGCTCCCACGGCCAAGGCTGCAAGCCTGTGGCTGAGTCTTGGACTCTGGGCAGGGACCCCCAGCTCACTCCGATCGCCTGCAGGGGACCCCAGCTGGCTCAGATCGCCTGGCTCTGCCCCAGTGGCCAAGGCTGCAAGCCTCTGGCTGAGGCTTGGGCTCTGGGCAGGGACCCCCAGCTGGCTCAATCAACTGGCTCCACCCCCAGCCAAGGCCACAAGCCTCTGTTTGAGGCTCGGGCCCTGGGCAGGGGCCCAGGGGATCCCAGCTGGCTCCGATCTTCTGTTCCGATCTTCGACTCTGATCGCCCAGTTCAGACCATGGCCAAGGCCACCGAGGGCAGGCTCCTGCTCTCCGCAACTGCAGCCATCTTGGTTGGGTGTATTTGCATATTCGCTCCTGATTGGCTGGTGGGTGTGGCTGGTGGACGTGTCTTGTGAGTGTAGCGGAGGTGTGATCAATTTTCATATTACTCTTTTATTATACAGGATAATTGAAACTTTGTAGCCTTGAGTGGAGGCCTTGGCAGGCCAGGGTGTGCAGAAAGCTTGGCTTCCTCCATCATCAGGGAAACCCAAGCCTCCCTCCTGCTCACTCAGCGGCAGCAGCAATCTTGGTTAGGGTTAATTTGCAAACTCGCTCTTGATTTGCTGATGAGCGTGGCTGGTGGGCATGGCTTGTGGGTGTTGCGGAGTGATGGTTAATTTGCATATTGCTCTTTTATTAGATAGGATAGTACGGCCTCCTGATCATAATGGGTCCTGGACCAATTTTTCATTCTCAATTTCCTCTTCCAAAAAATGGGGATAAGAGCAAACCAAAAATACCAATGCTTTGTGGATATGATGAAATTGAATAATGTGCATATGATTTTTATATATCTGACACATAGTAAACACTTAATACATATTAGTTATCTTTTTAATAAAAATGGAGAGCGAGTGAAATATAAGCCTCATTAATTTTATTCCTTCATGCTTTAAAAATGTAAAGTTTGTGATATAAAAAACATTTCAATCAATTATTGGATCATAATTTTACCCCTATTCTAAAAAAGAAGTAAAAAAATGATACTAACAAGTGTTCCATCCAACAGAAATGGAATTATGAACAAGGGCATTTTTTTCATGATAAAAAATGTGTGTTGGGGAGGGAAGTTAATCTTATTCTATATGCTGATTTATGTCAATCTTTGTTACTGCTGTCCCTTCTAAATTTCCATCAACGTAACTGAATCAAAAATACAAATTTGGGGAGAGAAATCTATGGATGCTGCAGAAACCATCAAGGATACTCTGACAGTCAGTCATTCTTCATTTGCCCCATCTGCCCATTTTCTGACTCTTTTGTGCTGCACCTAAAGGCTATATCATAAGGACAACATGGCAAAGTTTCCATGCCCAGCTGGCCTCCTGGAAGTGAAGGCAGTGAGGAGGACCTATAGAATACTGGAGGCAGGGAGAGAAAAGAGAGTTTTATTTAAATGTTTGCTTATTTTTACATTTTTGGGCTCCCTTCCTATGGTTTCTGCTCAGCATCTCAGCAATAGCTGTGTCACTCCTAGACTACCGCCTGCTTCCAGAGTTGTAGTTCTCAGTGATCTCAAGTGACCCTGGTTCTTCCCTGTGTCCATTCAGCACTGGGATAGTTTTGGGTATTCTGCTATTGCTAATTACTGATTACCTCACAATCCCTTGCTTATTTCCTTAAGCCCGCTGTTGCCCATGAAAGTAATGCCTCTATTGGAGTGCATTTGTATGACTCATCTAGGGTGCATTCTGGTTTCTCATGGGGCCCAAACCAATAGCATACCATCCTTTATACACACACACACACACACACACACACACACATATATATATATTTCTTTTTTAGGGCTATACTGTAAGCACTTCAAGTATGGTAATTAGACTAATACTAAATTTTTTCTTCCACTCTTTGGACGAACCATGATGCTCATACATACACTTAGTAAATAACTATATTAATAAATATACTTTCTCTTACTACATTTTTGTATATTTTTTATATAGGAATAATACAGGAGTGGGCAAAAGTAGGTTAAATTACCAGCCATCATTACGTAAAAGATAAACCATAAGTAAGGATACAAAATAATAATAATTATAATAAGACAAATAATACAATAATAAATAATAATACAAAAATAAACTATGTTTTGTGTACTAACACTGTAAACCTACTTTTGCCTACCCCTATATAATGAGCTGTATTATGGAAATTTAGCTCTCTGCTACATGTCTCTCAAACTGATGTTCACCTCTAAGGAGACTATTTTAGGCTGAAAAAACGATATATAGAAACAAACCTGTCTCCAAAAATTATATTCTACTAATTTATATTTTAATTGCATCTCTCTGAGAGAGAAATGCTCTTACATTTAGAATACATAACATTAAGTTCTATGGAATATAAAAGTAATTTTATTAAAATATGAAGTAATTAGGATAATCTGATCATATTTCATCCCATCAATATAGAACTACCTATTTCATGTATAAACATCAGCCTAGTTGAAAAACTAACTTAGAATGATGACATTTCTAATACTGATGATTCCTTATTAATTTTCCTTCAAGTAATAAAAATACACTTAAAAAGTCCCTACTATATTAAAGATACTTTCTGGGTATTTACCTGTATAATTTTTTCATTTGTATGAAAGACCTCAAGGGAATCTCTGTATGTGATTATAATTCTTTATAAGAGATTAGAGGCCTATTGCATGAAGATTTATGCAATAGGCATTCCTTCCCTGGCTGCTGGCACCAGTTTTCCTCTGGCACCCAGGACCCAGACCTTCGCTCTGGCTGCAGTGGAGAAGCCAAGCCTCTTCAGTCTTCAGTCTCCAGTTGTCTTCAGTCTTCAGTCTTAAGTCTTCAGTCTTCGCTTGGGCCAGAGCCTTCAGTCTTTGCTCCATGCCTGTGTATGCAAATTAACCCGCCATCTTTGTTGGGTTAATTTGCATACTCACTCCTGATTGGCTGGTGGGCATCATGCAGGTACAGTCAATTTGAATCTTTTTCTTTTATTAGTGTAGATTCCCTGGCTCTCTGGTTTCATGAAGATGTGAGAGGACAGTTTTGAGTTTGTCTCTAGTTGAAGTCAGCAGAGGACATCTTTTCCACGGTGGAGCCAGTGATCAGAATAGTGAGCTGAGGGTGAGTGCTGATGGAAAATCTTGTGATACCAGGGGACAGAGAAGAGGTGAAAGGCAAAAATAGAAACAATTGAGGCCAGCAGTTATCCAGCCAGAAGCCAAGTTTGCTTTCTGAGATCATATCAGACTCTCTTTGGAGAATTCCAGTTACATAATGAATCAGAATCAGACTAAGAAGCTGAATCAGAAATTGCATTGGCCGTGGTGGCTTTGTAATATGTCAGATAGGCTATGTGGATCTACATTTCCCAGATTTCCACTCTCTGAATGTTTCCTTTTAAGATGGGCCACAGAACAGGTTCTCATGTGAGATCCGGAGGTGAGATGAAGCAGCAGCCATGATGCGGTTCACACTCCTGTCACTCATCTGCCAGCTCATTTCACAGTTCTCTATGGAGGATAATAGTGGAGCTAAGGTGTCATTTGATCTTTGCTTTAACCACATACTGATGAGAACTTCGAATAGTTTCAATATTGGTATGATTAATTAAATATTATTCTGACCTACTTGCCCCAAAAATAAGGCTTATAATATAGGTTTTGATATCTTTTTTTAATAAACTCAAAATTTTCCTCCAAGTATAGAGAATTTATGAACATCATCTGTGATGGAACTTCTTAAATGGTGGAGACACACACACACACACACACACACACACACACACAAATAAGCTCATGTTTCAACTTTCTATGATGTGCATCAAATATTTTGCATCAAGTAAGTACTCGGATAATAATAGATGTTCCCTTCAAGAAACAGAAGCACACTTCTGAATTTTAAACTGAGAAACCTATGGTATTTACTTCATCATCTGAAAATGAAAATTACTACAAAAAACAGTAACTGTTCTACATTAAAAAAATGGATAGGTGGTCAACTATGGCATATATGACTCAGAGAGAATTATGAATTTAAGAAGTAGCCCAATTTTATAATTTATTTTACAGATCATTTAAAATACACATAATAAAGTTTCTGCTACATTATGTTTAGCTTCTCATATTCTTTTTTATTTAAATTTGTTCTTCATACCAGAAAGAAGACATTTTTCTTTACTTCTGCATCCAATCAATGAAAATCATGATTACCTTTCTTCTCATGATTTACCTAGACATTGTATAAATCATTCTTACCTAGTAAATACTAGTCAAGATCTATTCAATGACAACATCAGAGTTTAAAAAAGAGATAAGCTTTACATACAATATAAAATAGCTACAAGAAGCCCTGGCCCATGTGTTCAGTGGTTAGAGCACCAGCCCTAGAACTCAAGAGCCATGGGTTCAATTCCCAGTCAAGGGCAGGTGCATGGGTTGCAGGTTTGAGACACATTTCTCTCTCCCTCTCTCTCTCTCTCTTTCTCTCTCTCTCTCTCATCCTCCTCCCTTGCACTCTCTCTAAAAATCAATGGAAAATATATCCTTGGGTGAGGATTAACAACAACAACAAAATGTGTTACCACATTCATTTCTATTAACACTAATAAAATAGAAGATTTGGAAGATTAAAATTTAGAGACTAAGAAGCAGACTAAGAAATTGCATTGGCTGTGGTGGCTTTGTAATAGGTCGTTTTGATTTTGCTCATCTACATTCCCCAGATTTCCACTCAGAGTGGTTCAATTGAAGATGCACCACAGAACAAGTTCTTGTGTGAGATCTGGAGGGCTGAGAGGAAGCAGCAGCCATGCTCCGGTTCACACGTGCTATCACTTATCTGCCAGCTCATCTCCTGAGCATGAGGTTGCAGCCAGGACCACAGCTATTCCAAGGTTCCCTGGATCCTTCTCAACTTTGTCAGCTTTTGGGCCAGGCATTGAGCTCCATGGGAAAGGGTATGGCTTCTGTTGGACAGCCATACCATCCATATCAGAGGCAGCAGAAGCTGACACGGGTTCAGTCCACCTTTATGGGGTCCTGCTTGTCTTGTTTTCTACCACTTCATATACATATTCCCCTCCTCACTTCCTGCCCTGCACACCCCAGGCTCCAGCATCCAGGTATGGGCACAACTCCTCACAGAGAATGCCCGAGCAGCTCCGTCCTTGGGTAAGGTCACATTCCTGAGATCAGTTCCTCCTCGTGGTTCAGCAACTCTGATTGAACTGGGTACACTGGCTCCTAAGAAGAGCCTTCCACATGTCTATCTACTTTAAAGAATCAGTGATAAAACATGTAAAATCTGTCAGTAATTTCAAATTAAAATTTTCAAAATGATTTAATATTAATTACATGTATTAGAGTGCATTTACTTGATGATGGATTAGAATTTATAGACAAAAAAGTGATAAAACCCACGGTTAAGTCCGGTGTCACAAATAGAAGTGCATGAAAATAGGTATGTTTGCAATATGTTTATTTAAGGATCCAATTTTCACATGAAATCTGTCATTTGTTTATGCGTTATTTGATGATAAGCTCTAGAATTATATTTTCTTGATTATAAAGGGCCTTTAAAGTCCTTTGAATTATAGGTACACATTTTCTTTACTGAAGGCTCTGAGCATATAATTTATGGACCAAGTCAAGCACAAAAGTGACATAAATTTGTTTTAAAGGAATATGTATTGGATAAATTATGCTAAAAGGTACAGTCATACACAAAAATTACATTGATAAAGTTTTGTTTTTATTTCTTCATCAAATATTAAATCTATGATTTAAAAAAATACATTTTTACTGATTTCAGAGAGGGAGGAAGAGGGAGAGAGAGGTAGAAATATCAATGATGAGAGAGAACTGCTGATTAGCTGCCTCCTGCATGCCCCCTACAGGGGACCAAGTGGACAACCCAGGCATGTGTCCTGACTGGGAATCGAACCTTGATCTCCTGGTTCATGGGTAAATAGACACTCAATGACTAAGCCATACTGGCCAGGTTAAATCTATAATTTAAGCTGTTGTCAAGCCTAAATGTGAGAAACCTAAAGAGAATCAGATATCTCTTTTTGACCCATTTTAAAGAATGTAGCTTATCTATAATCTGTGGGTTGAGCTACATGAGTGAATTTGAAAATCCATCAACCTATTAGGAACATTTTAGAGAACAAAATCATTATAAAAACAAGTTTCATGAACTAGAAAGAATCACATTTTTTTATTTTAGTTTAAACTTCAGGTTTCAAGTGATAAATAGGTCATGTGGGAGAAAAAATGGTTTTGTTAAGTTGTGATAGTGCTAATTGCTAAGAGGAGCAAAATTATTTTTCCTGCATTCAATATTTATATTAGAATCATGGACTAGCTGTCCTGTCCAGGTGGCTTGGTTTATTGGAGTGTCCCCCATGCACCAAAGGGTTTAATGTCTGGTCAGGGCACCTACCTAGGTTGGCAGTTTGATCCCTGATCAGTGTATATGAGAGGCAACTGATATCACACATCTCTCTCTCTCTCTCTCTCTCTCTCTCTCTCTCTCTCTCTCTCTCTCTTTCCCTTTCTCTCTCTCTAAAAATCAATAAAAACATACCCTCAGGTGAGGATTAAAAAAAGAACCAAGGACTAGCATTTTAATCTATACTAATAAAAGGGTAATATGCTAATTAGACTGGGAGCCCTTCTGGGAAACCAGCCAGGGAGGGCAGTTGGGGGCCATGAGGCCAGCAGGGGAGGGCAGTTGGGGGCGATCAGGCCGGTGGGGGGGGGCAGTTGGGGGTGAGCAGGCTGGCAGGCAGAGTGGTTAGGGGTAATCAGGCAGGCAGGCAGGTGAGCAGTTAGGAGCCAGCGGTCCCGGATTGTGAGAGGGTGCAGGCTGGGCTGAGGGACAACCCATGCATGAATTTCATGCACCAGGCCACTAGTTGTACTATAAAATAAAAAAAAAAGAATTGGGACTAAGTTCAAAAATATCAATATAAATACATTATTTATTTCCCAACTGTCCTACTTTGGTAAGGGCCAACCTAGCTTCTCTGAGTGCAGTCAACTTCCAACTTTACCTCTGAAAAATTGTTATATCATCCATCCCTTATAAAAAATATAAAAATATTCTATTCCTAGTCACTTTCTTTAATTACTTCAAATCTCTTGTTTTCTTTGCTTGGACTAAGTACATAGAGTCAAGCTTTTTGTGATAACTTAAATTGAAGTTTTCCAAAAACACATTACTAACCATGTTTTTGTTAATAAACCCTTATTCTTAAATTATTGTCTGTGAGTAAAAGACTTTTCCTCTTGCGAAAGGATTTTTGGACACTCAGGGTGCCCTCAGTCTCTGAAATTCTAATTCATAGACTTAGAGGAACACTAAGTATAAAGCTACCACTGCTTACTGGAATTTTGTGGAAAGAATATGAATATGAGGAGCAGTTTTAAAAAAATTTAAAGAGATAAAGGACAGGAGTGTGTCTTTTGCAATGAGTGTATTTTCATATGAAATATAAACAAAATATATTTTTAAATGTCATACATGGTGAGAACAGTCTACTAAATGTTCCATTTCATAAAGAAGCAACCTATTTTAAGTAACTTTTTCATCTTTAGTTTTGGTCAGTTTTCACTGCCTAAAAATGAAAAGAAGTTTTCACACAATGCCAATACTTGCTTTAGTATCAAATTGTTCTCTTTTATATTATTCTCTTATCACTAGATCACAACTCAGAATGTTCTCACCTGAACTTAGAACAAAATGTCCTGTTAGTGCTTAACCACTTTTATTATTTTCTCAACTCGGTTGTGTTCTAACTCATTTCTATTCCATTTTATGTTCAGGGCGTGACAAATTGCTCTGAGAAAATGTACATTATCTTAAGAATTATTAAAATGTTTAATAAAATATTATTGAATAAAAAGGAAGATGTTAACAATATTTAATGTGACTGACTAATTTTGGCAGATTTGTTTTAGTATGTACATGTAACACTGAGAGTCACATTTCCATACAGATGTAGAGCTGCTTCAGTGAATCATAACAATCACCTCTGTAGTCCCTGAATGCTGTTTAAGATGAATTATAATAAATACTCAAAACCACAACAACAAATCTTATCCAGAGATGCATCAGAAACCATGTCTGCATTTAGGGTAGTGCTATTTATTTATTTTTTAGCTTTTATGTGTCTTCCTGAATGAAGTCTTTGAGAACACAGATGTGAACATCCAGGTGGTCCCTATTTCTGTCTTAAAAGACAGGGTATAATTACCTTTCGTGTTTCCCTTCCATCACCTCTTATTTTAGCATTTAATGCTTCACTCACTAAAATAACTGCTTGAAGATGGCATTTATTATTGGAAAGTTATAGATATGCTAAGTGGAGTGTGACAAATGAATTCTATAATTTGAAAAGCTAGCTATCAGGTGGTAAGCAATGACTCTTGCCAGTTTTATTGACTATTAAAGAGACATTTTATAGGACATGCTGCTACAGACACACTGCTTCCACATTAAAGCTTGATGTGCTAAATTCTCATTGGGTCTTTTGATATTGTCATTCTAGAGCCAGCTCTTAAATAGGTGAATAAATTAAAGGTTTTGTCTCCCTGGAAAGAACACATTTCCCATTGTTAAATTATATGCATCAATAGCAAATTTGGGTATTTTAGAGATGCCACTTTTGTTATATATATTTTTTAATTGGAGAACATAAACATAAATGTGTTAAAGTTTATTTTTGTAACTTGGTAAGCTTTTCTTTTTATTCACTTTGTAAGCAATGATGCCCTCCAACTTTACTGATGAATTTCTCTTTAAAGCAGCTTTCATATTGCAATACAGTTATTGCATATAGTTATGTGGAGCCTCATGACAAACCTTAATGAATTTGATAATTTGAGGGTATGTGCTAAATTATACAAAGGGTTTGAAATTAGGAATTTTTTTAAAAAATTGTTATTGACTAATTTTGTGTTCATCCCTCTCAAAGTCTCAAGTTCTCACAAGTAAGTTGTATGGTTGGGTGAAGGTTGTGTTAGATAAAATACCTGCTTTAATTGCTACTCTGTATAAAAATTCAATTTACTTTTATTACATGAATTTTACTTTCAGAAGTATCTATCTAATTAAAAATACATGAAGTTTTAATTGGTCTTAAATATTAATATATATATGGTTGATCTAATTACAGTGATGTCACTCCTAGAAAAAGATACATTTCATTTCCTATATTAAACTGATTCTAAGACACATTTATAAATACATTTTGATATAAAGATGCATTTGAAATTGATGATGCCACAGTTTCATTGGGTTTTGAGATCCATATTAGTAGTCTGTAGAATAATAGTGCAAAAGCATATTAGGTAAAATGAAATGAGTTTTAAAAATTTTCTCTTAACTTTCAGAATGCTTTATAATTGTGTTCCTATATTCTACATACTGTTTTCCCCCTCATCTATACTAATAAAAGGGTACTATGCAAGTTGGTCACAACGCCATTACAGTAACAACTGAACAGCAGGCTGCATGGGGTGACAAGGCCGGCAGGGATTTCAGCGAGGGATGACCAACCTACTCACCAGCAGGCTGCATGGGGCGACCAGACCAGCAGGGGGGTTAGTGAGGGATGACCAAACGACTGACCAGCAGGCTGCATGGGGTGACCAGGCCAGCAGAGGGGGGCAGTGAGGGGCAACCAGGCCAGAGGGGGGATAGTTGGGGGTGACCAGGCTGGCAGGGGGGCAGGGAGGGGTGACCAGGCTGGCAAAGGGGGGTAGTGAGGGGCAACCAGGCCAGCGGGGGGGTAGTTGGGGGTGACCAGGCTGGCAGGGGGTGCAATAAGGGGTGACCAGGCCGGCAGGGGGGGCAGTTAGGGGCAACCAGGCCAGTGGGGGGGGGCAGTTAGGAGTGATCAGGCTGGCAGGCAGAGGCAGTTAGGGGTGATCAGGCTGGGGGGGGGGGGGCGGGCAGTCAGGGCCAATCAGGCAGGCAGGCAGGTGAGCAGTTAGGAGACAGTGGTCCTGGATTGTGAGAGGGATGTCCAACTGCTGGTTTTGGCCCGATCCCTGGCAGTCGGACATCCTCCGAGGGGTCCTGGATTGGAGAGGGTGCAGGCTGGGCTGAGGGGACCCCCTTTCCCTGTGCACGAATTTGGTGTGCCGGACCTGTAGTATATGTATAATATTATTGTTACTACAAATAGGATCTAAAAATGTGTGTTTGAGTGTGCATGTATGTGTTTGCATGCACGTGTATACACCAGTGAATTCTCTTTAGTTGCTTTGAATCCTTCTAACAACATAAATCACACACTTTAAAATGTTTTATATTATTTTCTAACTTTATTTCAAAGGGGCACAGTCTTTTCAATTCTTTATATAATGTTTAAAAAACATATTTTTATTGGTTTCAGAGAGTAAGGGACAGGGAGTAAGAGATAGAAACATCAATGATGAGAGATAATCATTGACTAGCTGCCTCCTGGACACCCCACACTGGGAATAGAGCCTACAACCTGGGCATGTGTCCTGACCTGGAATCAAACTGTGACCTCCTTGTTCATAGGTCGATGCTCAACCACTAAGCCATACCAACTGGGCTCTTTATATGATTTTCATACAGACTGGGCTCTTTATATGATTTTTAATGATAGTGTTAAAATATCTGTTATTTTATTGCAGATATTTCAGAGAATAAAGGAGATATACATGTTCAGATTGTCATCGTGAACAAGGTGTTCAACGAGAGGAAGATACATAAACACAGCCATTTTTTCCCTTTCTTTCCCAGCTGAGAGTTGTCCTTGCCATGCTGTAACAGTGAAATATATCTAATATCGAACAAAAAGGTCTCATATTCAGAATCTCAAGACAGAATGATTAGCATGCTGCTGTTCCACAATGGTAAGTGTCAAGTGCTTGCTTTTGGCAGTGTCTGCTCAGGTAAGGGTTTTGTCCAGGTCCTTTTTGGACATGCTGTGCAACTTGTCTGTTCCTACTTTCGTGTCCCAGTGCCAGCGTTCATCTCACAGTGCTATCACACAGAGATTAATGCAAGAATGTAATCACTCCATTCTTCCCGTTATGTCAGGAGGCAATGAAAAGGAAAAGCAAAGAGTCCCATGAGGACAAATTTGCATTTTCTTGCTGAGTAGGTTATGAAAGTAAGGCTCTTGAAACATTCTCCATTTGTGTTCCTATAAATTTGAAAGCAGTATAATAAAATAAAACATAAATAATGAACAATTATGTGGCAATTAAGAGAAACCCCAAGATATCTTCCTTTTTAGATGGAAAATTCGTCATTTAGAATAAATTTTCACGTGACTTGTGCTGATGCTGTTATTGGTGATATTATTTCTGAATCACATAGTATTCATCCATCCTTTATTAATCACAAATTCAAAATGTTGTATCCAAATTACTTCAAGATACAGTATTTCCAAATGAAGGAAAAGAGAAAATATTTACTACACTGAAAACTGTTAACAGATCCTAGAGGAACTAGCTAGGGACTCCAGTTGCTGATTTGCTCTAAAATAAATAAGCTGTATTTTAAGAAATATTAGTTTGATATACAGAAAACAGGAAAAGTTCCACTTGGTTCAACCATTCCAAGCTCTTTAAACATATCTAATCAGGCAAGGCGTATGTTGGGATCTTGCCCTTCTGGTTTTGTTGTGTGAATTTTGATTTTCATGTGGCATTAGCCTCTATAGCAGACCTGGTATCCAGTGTGCCTGTGTGACCAGAGGGAAGGTATAGGCCTGGAGTCTGCTATATAGTCCTAATCTATACTGTCACAAATCTGTAAATAGCCCGGCTGGTGTGGCTCAGTAGTTGAATGTTGACCTACGAACCAGAAGATCACGGTTTGATTCTCACTCAGGACATATGCCTGGGTTGCAGACTGCTCCCCAGTGGGGTGTGTGTAGCACTCAGCTGATCAATGTTTCTCTCTCACCTTTGATGGTTCTCTCTTTCCCTATTCCTTTCCTCTCTGAAATCAATAAAAAAAATATATTTAAAAAAATCCATAAATAGCAAAATTACAACCACCAGATCAATGGAATAGAATTTAGTAAGTGTTCACTATGCATATAAGAACACTTCTTGAACTAGGAGTTCTCAAGCTAACCATGGAATGAGGTTCACAGGTAAATTGTTATAGGACAACTTGTACAGTGAAAATGCAGAAGCTGTTTACTCTTTACAATGATGGATTACAGCATCAGAGTTTCCCTAGGAACAGGGGATTGTTTAAAAGTGCTTACCTCGTGCCAATTTACCTTATGAAGAAAAAGCTCAAGTTGTGTTATGATTTTCTGAGCATTCATAAACTAAGCTGTTTCACTTATGTTTATGAAATAAGCTAGATTTCATTTGCTTACGTGGCTGAAATGGTTCGTCTGCTTGGGAAATTTTCAAGTCTCCATGTTGTATTTAATGTTAATGAGACACTGATGCTGGTCTCACTTTTCTGGTTCCCTTTTTGTTTCTCAGTGGTAATAGAGCCTTGCTCTGAACCCAGGCCTTCTTTATTTGGTGCTGGAGGCCTGACTGTCTCATGCTGTCTTTCATTTTAGGCTGCGGCTTTATCTCCTAGTTATTCTTTGGATCACCATGATTAATAATACTGCCACTCATCTTACTTCTAATCTTGCCTGCCAGCCATAATGTCTATATTCTCTACCATATTAAACCTATTGGATGTAAATCAAGCACACACAAAATCATCAAAGATAAAATCAAAAAGTGACCAAATGGAATTATGATTTTTACAGTTTAAAGCCCAAGAATTATTTCAGTTCCTAAAATCTCAATTATTTCTATTTATGAGTTTTTCTCTCATTTGCTTGTCTAAATGAGAAGTCTCAGAATGCTTCTTAGACAAGTAGTGGTTAGAACTCTTATTTGTTACTAGAGGCCCAGTGCACGAAATTCGTGCATGGAGACGGGTTGTCCCTCAGCCCAGCCTGTACCCTCTCCAATCTGGGACTCCAATCCCCGTAAATGGGCAGTCGGACATCCCTCTCACAATCCAGGACTGCTGGCTCCCAACTGCTTGCCTGCCTGCCTTCCTGATTGCCCCTAACTGCTTCTGCCTGCCAGCCTGATCACCCCCTAACCACTCTGCTGCCAGCCTGTTTGCCCCCAACTTCCCTCCTCTGCCAGCCTGGTCACCCCTAACTGCCCTCTCCTGCAGGGTGATCACCTCCAACTGCCCTCCCTTGCAGGCTTGGTCCCTCTCAACTGCCCTCCCTTGCAGGCCGGGTGCCTCCCAACTGCCCTCTCTTGCTGGCCATCTTGTGGTGGCCATCCTGTGTCCACATGGGGGCAGGATCCTTGACCACATGGGGGCAGCTATAATGTGTGTTGAGTGATGATCAATCTGCATATTACTCTTTTATTAGATAGGATAGAGGCCTGGTACAGGGGTGGGGGCCAGCTGGTCTGCCCTGAAGGGCGTCCCAGATCAGGTGGGGTTTCCCTTGGGGTGTGGGGCGGCCTGAGCGAGGGGCCTGTGGTGGTTTGCAGGCCGGCCACGCCCCCTGGCAACCCAAGCAGAGGCCCTGGTATCTGGAATTTATTTTCCTTCTACAATTGAAACTTTGTAGCCTGGAGCGGAGCCAAGCCTGGGGCTCCCTCCACAGGCAGCCATTTGTGTTGGGGTTATAATTGAAACTTTGTTGCCTTAAGTGGGTGGGCCCGGCCAGGGTGTGCAGAAAGCTTTGCTTCCCCTGTTGCTGCCGGCAACCCTGGCCTGCTTTCTCAAGCTCCATTCTGCCGCCATTTGTTTGAATTTGTTTACCTTCTGTAATTGAAACTTTGTAGCTTGAGTGGAGGCTTAGGCCTGGCCAGGGCAGGCGGATATCTTGGCTTCCTCTGTTACCTAGGAAACCTTACTCTCTGTGGCTGTAGCCATCTTGGTTTGGGTTAATTTGCATACTTGCTCTGATTGGATGGTAGGCATGGCTTGTGGGTGTGTCGGAGGTATGGTCAATTTGCATATTTGTCTATTATTAGATAGGATATTTAAACAAACATACTGTGCTTGCTGTTGTATAAAAGTATTGTATACTATATTTTTATTGTATAATATGAAAATATTAATTCCAGAACCCCTTTTCACAGTACTAATATTTTGTCAGAGACTGGATATGTGATGCAAATTTTCACCCAAAACTATTTTTACATAGCTCATATACTAGTAATATAATTGTTATGGTAAATCTGCTACATATATCAACTTCAGCATGTTATATGACTTTTGTTTTAAGCAAATAATAGAAATAGTTTGTAGATAAAATCTACTTTCCCACATTAACAAATGTATCTCATATATATTACATTTGGTCTCACAACTATTAATAGAAAAAAGTCATAAAGATAAGATGCAATGTTATTGGAATTTTATTTTACATTAATAGATGAGGAAAAAATCTGCAAGCTTTCATCTTTTCACTTGTGCATGCTTTTGAAATGCATTTATTTAGTATCTATTATTTGGTCATATGGAGCAAAAGAAATCCATAGTCCCAGTGTTCCACTTTTTAATCTAGAACTCTGACGGCAGAATATCTGCTATTGTATTTGTGGCCATAATTAGTTCTGATCTTTTGGCCAAAAGTTATCTTATGATTACTTTTGGCTATAAGTAAATATTCATCCTTTGACACCACCATTCTTATAATTATGGCCCAAAGTTGTTTTACAATTTCTAAGACACTCACAATTTCTATCCATCCTATATAATAAAGAGGTAAAATGCAAATTGACCATCACACCCTTACAAGATGGCTGCCTACAACCAGGCCGGCAGGGGGGTTAGTGAGAGACAACCCAACGACTGAACAGCAGGCTGCATGGGGTGACCAGGCCGGCAGGGGGTTTAGTGAGGGACAACCAAATGACTGAACAAGCAGGCTGTGTGGGGTGACCAGATCGGCAGGGGGATTAGTGAGGGATGATCAAACGACTGAACAACAAGTGTTTTTATGAAGTATTCTTTTTAAATTAAATTAGCAAATAGTCACTGTAATATTTTAACAGAAGTTTTCTAACAGCACCTCATAAAGATTTCAAAAAACATTTTAGAAATGCTCTATTTTAGTCTATTAAATGAAAGATAGCTGTCAGAATATTTCTATATCATAACATGTCACAATGAATATAACATAAATCAATTTTATTGATCTGCTCTTAGATCTTTGTATTAAAATGGGGAATATATAACCTCACCTCTATTTTCTCTAAGTTGTAAAAATTACAATGTTTCTCATCATGAGAAACATACCAAATTCCTTTCTCTTTTGTTATAAAATCTGTTTTGTAGCACTAGGGAGGCTATTCTCATTTACATGTTAATTGAAAAGAAAACAGTGGAAAAATGTTAGTATGATGATAAAAAAAAAAGAAGTCCATTCATCCCACCTAAACTTGGGTCTCATTTGTTCATTCCTGTTAGATAGGAAAATGACAAGACCATCCAATTAATTACTCACATAGATTGCAATTTTGTAGCTATATACTGGCAAAAATGAGAAATTTATTAATCAATGAAGATGAAATGAATCATAAGCTCCCCTGACTGCTACATACAATTTAAAGTTTTGTCTGATATGGGCTGAGATTTTTTTTTTATAGATTGAAGATGCAGAAGCTCATTTATTTAGTCAGATTTTGTTCATTAAATTGTTTTCATCCATCCCTATTGCTATGAAATCAAACTACTCTGAATATAATTGTGTTCAGTTTTTAAGAGAGCAGGCTTATCACCCCTAAAGAATGGCTAGAATGCTGAAAACAATTTTTGATATGTCTATAAATCCCTTTTTCTTAGTATAATCGAGAAAATACTATTTATAAAGTAGAAGGAACAGTATTCATATATTTAATCATATTGAAAGAAATTCTGGTGAAAAGAATGGTAATATTTTCTATCTAATAAATTTGTGTGATTGTGGATGAAGTAGTCTAGCTAATTGTTGGCTAAACAAAAGTACCTATCAATTTCTTTATGGTGGGAAAATGTATTTGTAAGAGCATACTTATTTCAGGTTGATTGTCCTCTAAACTCCTGCATACTCTTTATTTTGAGATAGACTGACAAATGTTTTCCATTAAAATATGTAGGGTTCTGTACCTGATTGTAACAATAATTTCAATATTATATCAAAACTAGAGACCCAATGCATAAATTTGTGCATGGGTGGGGTCTGGCTGGCCCACCCCTGATCTGGGTGGATTGGGGCTTGGCCTGTGGGCAGGAGGAGACACCGGGAGGATGGCTGGCCAGCCCTCCCCGATCGGGGCCCAATCAGGGCTGGGCAGGCCAGAAGAGAGAGGTTACAGGCTATTGGCAGGTGGGCCCTGCCCCCGATTTGGGTGGGAAAACTGATTGGGGGTGGGGCCAGCTTTGGGGAGGGGCTGTGAGATGAGGGCCGGCTTGTCCTGACCCCAATTGGTATCTGGGGGGGCAATCTGGGGTGGAGATGGCTGGGGGGAGGGTCTGTGGGCCGATAAGGGTGTGGGGGCTGGCCATGGGGAGGGGCTGTGGGTGGTGGGAAGGCCAGGTCCACCCCCAAATGGGGTGGGGGGGCCGGTCAGGGGCCAGCAGCTGGGGGGAGGGGCTGTGGGTGGTTGTCTGGCTGGCCCCACCCCCAATTGGTGTTGGGGGGGCTGATTGGGTTTGGAGCTGGCTGGGTGGAGGGGCATCAGGCCAATCAGGGTGGTGGGGCCCATCATGGGTGGGACCAGACAGGAGGAGGGGCCACTGAGAGTTGGCTGGCCAGCCCTGCCCCTAATTGGGGTGCGGGGGCCGATCTGGAGTGGGGCCAGGCAGGGGGAGGTGCTGCAGGAAGTTGGCTGGCTGGCCCAGCCCCCTATTGGGGTAAGGGGTCCCATTGGGGGTGGTGCCTGCCTGTGGGAGTGCCTGCAGGAGGTTGGCTACTGGCCCTACCCACTATTGGGCCGGTTCGCTGGCTGCAGTGGGCATCATAGCGATTGGTCATTCTGGTGGTTACAGCGTTCTGGTCACTGGCTTTTTATATATATAGATAATTACCAGGTGTACCAGTTAATAACGCAAATTTTTTTCAATAGATGGAGTTACACATATGTTGATATATATGCGATTTGATATGTATGCTATTTTGTTATATTGATAGCAAGCTTCAAAACTTCATATGTCAAATTTGCTGAAGGTATTAACATCATAGATATTTCTACGCTTAAAAATGTCAAATTTCATGCCAAAAAAAGAGCATTGGTGGGAAGTTATAATTCATTACTTTATTTTGAAGAAAAGTGCTGTTGTAGCTTACAGGAAGCTTATGGTGAACATGCTCCATCAAGAGATACTTGTGAACGCTGGTTTAAACACTTTAAAAGTGGTGATTTCGATGTGAAAGACAAAGAATGTCCAAGTCAACCGAAAAAGTTTGAAGACTAACAATTACAAGCATTATTGGATGAAGATACGTGTTAAACTCAAAAACAACTTGCAGAAAGATTAAACATTGCTCAGCAAACAATTTCCAATAGTTTACAAGCAATGGGAAAGATTTTCAATAAGGAAGGAAATCGGGTGCCACATCAACAGAACGAAAAACAAATGGAAAACCTAAAAGTCATCAGTAAAATATTGCTTCACTGGCATGAAAGAAAGTCTTTTTTGCATTGAATTGTGACTGGAGATGAAAAGTGGATTTATTCTGAGAATCCCAAATGCACAAAATCATGGGTTGATCCAGGTCAACAATCAACATCGACTGCAAGGCCAAATTGCTTCAGAAAGAAAACAATGCTCTGCCTTTGGTGGGATTAGGAAGGTGTGGTGTATAATGGTTTCACCTGGTTTTAGTTTCTAAAACCAGGTGAAACCATTAATATTGATCACTACCAACAACAAATAATCAATTTGAACCATGTTTGATCATGAAATGACCAGAATGGGCCAGAAGACATGGCAAAGTAATTTTGCTTCATGATGACCCCCCATCACACACTTCAAAACCAGTTAAATATACATTAAAAGATCTTGCCTAGGAAGTATTAACCCACCAGCTGTATTCCCCAGACCTTGCTCCTTCAGATTACCACTTTTATCACTTGGCACATGCACTTTCTGAGCAGCACTTCAAAACATATGAAGAAGTGGAAAATTGGGTCTCTGAATGGTTTGCCTCAAAACAAGAAAAGTTCTATTGGGACAGTATCCACAAATTATCTGAAAGATGGAATAAATGTGTAACTAGCAATGGACATTACTTTGAATAAAGCACTGTGATGTTTCTCTTAAAATTATTGTGTTTTCTTTGATTACAAAATCTGCATTATTAACCGGTACACCTGGTAAGTGACAAATGTATGACTCATCCTAAGTTTATTATAGAAACCATTGTGATTTATAAAGGGGACAAATAGGAAAATATCAGATCATTCTATCATACTGAAGGTAATATTATTAAGCAAACTATATTAAAAAAAAAGTGTGAGGATAATGGATAATATTAGTGGCCATGAGATAAAACTTAAATAATAATATCAAATTTCTATCTCTGGAACTTCATAAAATATATTAACATTGAGTAAGTCTATAAATAGATTTTTGAGGTTTTCGTTAAGCCAATTAGAAACATCCCCACAAACTAGGCCTCTGAACAGAGTTTTAGAATTTATCAGCAAGAAAAAAAGTGTAGTCAGTAGCCAATCACTTCTATATCCTAGAAAAATTGTTCCTATTGTGCCAAATCTTGAAGGCAAAGTCTGAGCTCTCCTTACAGTACCAATGCCTACAGATATTCTCTAAGAAATGTGTCACCTCTCATGTCCCCCACTCCTTCACCTCCATTGTGTAGCAGATCTCAATGGAGTCCCCTTATTTCAACTCCTGGACTGCTTGAAGTCCACCAGCTCCCTTTGCCATGTCTGTGCTACCCGTAGGCTTAAAATAATTGTTCGCCTGGCCTAGTACTGGTAAGCCTGGGAGGTTAAGATCTATCTTCATAAATGCATAGTAAAATATTATCCTTGTAGACTGCCAGCAGTCATGGATAATATACCCTGTTTCATTGCACAAGTCTTTCTAAAAGCTTTTCTTATTCCTTGGTTTTTGGCCTATGGAGCAGTATATAAACAACTATTTCTAATATCACCACATAACTCTCATCTATCCATCCATCTACCCACCCATCCATCTATTCATCCATCCATGTAGAGTATACATTATTATAATATCTGTTGACCATCTACTCTATGTTAGGTGATGTTCTCTGCACAGGGGCCACAGCATTACACAAAAAAGATCAAGTTCTTGCCATCCTGGGTCTCACCTTGAGGAGGGGTAAAGGATAGAAAGTAAGTCATGTGTGATATGCAGTTATGTGATTCCTGGTAATATGGGTAGGGGTTCTTGGGTGTGTCTATGGTATAGAGGGTGATTTGTGAGAGTCTCTATAACAAAGTCACAGTGGAGCAGACGAGCAGCAAGAAGTGTGGGAGTGAGCATCTACAGTGCATGGGGAGGGTTTCAGAGGGCAGGAAGGACAAGTGCAGAGGTCTAGAACTCAGAACCTGCTTGATGTGACCCGTGTCCAGAAAGAAAACAAACATCACTGGAAGAGAGTAAGCAACAGGAAAAAAAAGGTTAAAAATAAAGTCATAGAGCTGTATACGTGGTGGGAAGATCTCATGTAGCTTTGTAGATCACTATAAAGACTAACTTACAATGAAAGTAAGATGAGAAGCCATTACAGTGCTTTGTGAAGACTTTTAATATGATTTCACTTTGTTTTAAAGATCTCTGACTGATATGTGGAGACTGTATGTTGGAAGCAGGGAGAACAGTTAAGAGAATACTAAAATAATCCAGGAGATAAATAACCTTGGTTTGTACCAGAATGCAGGGAGTCATTGGAGTGTATGTGTATGTGCATGTATGTGTGTGTCTATAAATTTTTGAAGAAAATACTTATTGGATATCGTGATGATTTGCATGTGAGGTAAAAGGGAATACTAGTATAGTCAAAGGTAGCTCCAATTTGCATGAGTGTATTTTTGTGTTTATATGTGTGTGAATGTGTGCGCCACAGTAATTAGTTAATGCAGTTTCCATCAACTGATATGACAGATTGAGAGAGAACAGCTGTGCAGAAAGAGTACCTGCTTTAGGGGATTTATTAAGTTTGGTGTAAATGGAGATATCATATTTGCAGTTTGACACATAAACCTGGATTTGAAGAGAGATTCTAGGTTGAAGGCTCACCATTTGAAATCTGTGGCATGTTCATGGTATTTTCAGCTATGAGATTCAATAAATTCAGTGTTGAATGCAAATAAAACAAGAGAATGACCTCTTCCTTCACTCTAGACATTTCTAACATTTAGAGACCAAGATCTGAGAAGTTGGATAAGAACCTACAGAAGAAACTGAGTAAAAGTGACTCATGAGATAGGGAGAAAACCAAGAGACTGATGTTTCTGAAATCACATGAAGATAGTTTTTCAAGGAGGGAGTGATAAACTCTGTCAAATGCTTCTGAAACTTCCAGTCAAATGAGTGCTAAAGGGTTTGCATTGAACTTGACGATAGAGAGGGCATTTGTGACTAGTAGACATGAAAGTCTGATCAGAAGGAGAGCGATTGAAAGAGAGAGAAAGAAAGCCACCATCAGGAGCTACAGATTTGTATCTGGTTTGGAAATGCCCAGATGAGGCCCAGCTGTGAATCAAGGCAGGCGGTACTGGTGCTAACCTTGGGCCTTTTATTGATAGCTTTGGGGCTCCCTGACCCAGCTACAGCTTGTTTGACAGGTTTTAGGCTGAGAAAGGACAGGCCATTCATATGCAAAAGCCACTGTGCACAGCTTTGGTGGGGTTGTAAATTGGGTGGGGCGGGGTCTCAGGGAATCTCCAGGATAGAGGAAACATAAATGGCTGCCAGTCAGCCCTGCACTAGGGAGGTCCCAGCACAAGCTGCGACAACCACCATCTGAAAGAAAGCTGCCCCCCCCCGTGTTCCTGCCCCGATGCCAGATAGTTCAGTTTCTCCCTGTATGTGTCTGGGTCCCCCAGAGCCTCACCCAGCACTAGAGCTCAGAGGAAGTAGAAGCTTGTAAATTCAATTTGCAGTGCCAGCCTTTTAAGAGGAGCCGCTGGGTCTCCAGTAATCTCTGTGTCACTGACCTCCCAATCCACACTGGTTTTTACAGTCCGTGGTTCTTATTGCCCATAGAAACTTCTTTCCCCAGCTCTGGAACCCTGGGCTTGGGGTCTGGTGTGGGGCTGGGACTCCAAAGAAGAGATCTCCCTCCCGATTAAAAAAGCAGCACTCTCAGGTGCCGGACCAGCCCGTTCTGTGCCTCTGCACCTCCTACCAGTCTCATTGTGCTTTCTTCTTTACCTCTCTGGTTGTAGTACTTCCATTCAGCCAGCTTTCCCACAGTTCTGGATAATAGTTGTTCTGTATTTTAGTTGTAATTTTGATGTGGTTGTGGGAGGCAGCAAGTACAGGCATTTACCTATGCTGACATCTTGGTTTTCTCCTCTGTTACCATTCTTAATGTAGTGTTATTTTAAAGCTTGGCTGAAGCAATACCATTTTTCCCCTGACTGACTTTGCATATATGTAATTTTCCTAATTTAATTGATAGAATTTGAGATCAATCCCAAGACTTTTCTTTCTGGCTTTATACAATAAAATTCTCAAGCACTTCACTTTTAGTTCAAAATAAATTCATTTTAGTGATTAAAACAGTTATCCATGTGTAATAATTAATTATATGGGTTAACTTTGGTAGGCCATGATACCCAGAAACTACCAATCTAGATGTTTTTTCTGTGAAGTTATTTTTAAGATAAATTAACATTTAAATCCGTAGACTTTGAGTAAAGCAGACTACCTTTGATTATATGGGTGGGCGTCACACCAATCAGTTGAAGTCTTTAACACAAAAATGATAGTTCTCTGGAGGAAGAGAAACTGCAACTCTTCCTGGGGTCTCCAGCCTACTGCCTTAGCCTTCAGATTTTGGATTTCTCAGCCCCATGATTACATGAGATAATTCCTAAAAATCTCTCTCCCTATAGATAGATACATGATAGATAGATAGATAGATAGATAGATAGACAGATAGATAGATAGATAATAGACAAAGATATAGATATATACATGTACACATGTACGTACACACACATCCTATGCTCTGTTTCTCTAAAGAAACATGGCTACTACATAATGAGCAATTCTGAATTCCATTTCAAGTGAAATTTGCATTCTCTTTCTTCCCTTGCCTGCTCCATTCTGGACACCTGAAATGGGTATAATTGGTTTTCTCTCTAATTTTCCCCACTCTTATGTTTCTTTTTCTCTCAAGTTCTCCAGCTCGATAAGCATGATGATACTTTCAGTGTTGGAGCAGTGGCCTACCGGGTCCCGGTTGACCAGTACTGTCATGATCTGTCACTGATGATTCCTAAATTTAGTAGGTAATCAGACTCTATCTCTTGTGGGAAGCTTCGTGAACTTTCAGAAGCTGTCCTCCACTGGGGATCCCTCACCTGTATTTCACTTAAGGGAAGTTAATTTTTAACCTGATGGCCACTTAAAATTCCTCCCCTATCTCTTCTGATATTCCTCCTCAAGGGGGCATTTAAAAATAGCTCCCTCAGCAAAATCCTCTATTTTTTTTTTTTACTCTTGAGATACAGTTTAAGCATTCTTTGTCCCAACGCACTCTAGGAGCTGTCATCATGAATGTGCCTTTTATGACACTCTCTTCAAGTCCTCATGACCCCTCCTGGTTCAGTAAGCAGACTGCAGCAGACAAATAGCAAGTTCTCTTTGGTCTTTTCATAAAGCCCCTTTCACTAGACTTGATGTTAAATTAAAAATAATTCTGTCCCTTTTCCCATTGTGAGAAAAGATAATATATCACAGAGATGTGACATTTACCAAAGAAATGCTAACATATAATTTACTAAGATTTTAATTTACATAATTTTATATCCACAATATCAATGAGCCACTGGTGTTACAAAATATAATTGTTAAATTAAAATGAAGCAACATGATTTCTTTTTATAATGTGTTTCTTCTGTGTACCTCAGAATTATAAATTCTAATTATAATGTTATAATATGTAATTTTAAATATAAATATTTATCTGATCCTTTGTATTCCAAATAAGAATACTGATTACAGAGTACCATTTGTTTTTTGGTGTATATGTGTGTGTTTATTTCCACTTTTAAATTTGGTCATTTCTGGTATAACATTATTCCCCTTTATTTCTTTAGAGTTTAATTATGTAATTCCATCAACCATTTTGAGCAAAAGTACATAAATACATAATGAGAATAAATTTACATAATTTAACAATTGTGTAAGGATCCTGGCAGTTTATTCAGAGGACCTGAAATACCAGTATGAATTAACTATGATGAGTGACTTTATGGCCACTCAAACTTAGAGAATGAAAGAGGGACTTGGGCATGAGGAAGTTTACATAAAGAATGAATTTTTTGCCCTAGCCACTTTGGCTCAGCGGATAAAATGTCGGCCTTCGCTGAAGGGTCCCGAGTTTGATTCCGTCAAGGGCAGATGCCTGGATTGTGGACTCAGTAAGGGGCGTGCAAGAGACAGCCAATCAATGATTCTCTCTCATCATTAAAGTTTCTCTCTCTCTCTCCCTCTCCCTTCCTCTCTGAAATCAATAAAAATATATACTTTAAAAAAGAATGAATTTTTGAGACATTAATAAGAAATGCAAAATGAATTTCTGTTAAAAACTAAAATATGTATTTCTCTTTTTGAGTGCTAGAATAGATATTTTCTTTCTAAGAAGTTTTCATAAAACATTTATGAAAGGACTTTGTAAGAGGGTATTGTTGGTACCTGCATTCACTTAATCATATTATCTTTATTTCTGTGCTAAGATTATGATGGAAAAAATTCTCAACTGGAAAAAAATCACTAATATATGTATTATGAGCATGAGCAATTTTTTAAAAATATGCAATTAGTACTTCTCACAGCCTGTGTTTTCATGAGACTGTAGTCAAATGCCTTGTCTTCTAAATTTACCCAGAAGATAACCTGTTTGTCAAGGAGTAGAAGAAGGACAAGGAATCAAATTCTTTAGTAAAATTGTACAAACATAAAAAAATTATATATAAAATTTGTGTATTGATTTATTTGGCTTAACTTTAAAGCAAAATGTATTTTGTTGTTTATGCTATCATTGTTATTGTTAAGATATAAACTGACAGTCTATTTTATTTTTCTTCAAAGTAATCTATCCCGCCTCCTTCTTTTTTTTTTTCAGGATGCTCTTATTTGGTTCTGAAGTTTCACTAAGATATATCTGGCTGTAATTATCTTTTTTTTTAATTTATCATTCTTGGGAATCTCTTGGTTAACAGACTGTGAGACTTGGTGTCATTCAGAACAGAAATAAATCAAATAGAAACTAGAAAGATAATAAAAAGTTCAACAAAACTAAGAATTTTTTTCTTAAAAAGATAAACAAAAGTGGCACATCTTTAGGTAGGCTAAGAAAAAAAGAGAAGACTCAAAATAAAAATGAAAAAGGAGACATTACAAGTAATACAGAAATATAAAAGATCATAAGAGACTACTATGGGCAATTATACACCAACAAATTGGGTAACACCCCCCCAAAACAAACAAACAAACAAACAAACAAACAAACAAACAAACAAACAAAAAACAACCTCCTAGACACATACAACCTACTAAGACTGAATAACAAAGAAATAAAAAATCCAAACAGACCAATAATGAGTAGAGAGACTGAAGCAGGACAAAGAAGTCTCCCCAAAACAAAAATTTAGGAATAGGTGGCTTCACTGGTGAATTCTACCAAACTTTTAGAAACTAATTAATGCCAATCCTTCACAAACTCTTCAAACAAGTTGAATAGGAAAAACAAAAATTCCGAACTCATTTTACAAAGTCAGTTTTACCTTGATACCAAAACCATATAAGGAACTACAAGAAAAGCAAACTATTAGCCGATGTGCCTGATGAATATAAATGCAAAAATCTTCAGGCTGGCCCAAGATTCTGGTGCCTTGTGCTTTTCTAAATCCCTGCCTTTGTTCTTTGTGGGTCCTCAGAAGATTTGGGTGTGCAGAGTCCAGTCAGTGCCCCAGAGGAGGGGAAATCCAACATGCACACGCAGGCTCCCAGAGGACTAATCGCCTGCCCTGTCAGCTCCCAGACACGGGCTAATTGGAAGCCTGACTGTAAGGCAGCAACTGAGAAAAGTCAGGACATCAGATATGCAGTCTAGCTTCTCTGAGGGAGGAGCAGGGAGCTGGGTATTTTTGCCTACTAGCTCTGTGCTAAGCCTGGGGAATAGCCACTAGAAGTGCTTATGTGTCCATATAAAACCGCCTCTTTGTTCTCTGTGTCCTGGGGGACTCACAACTACAGAGCTCTGTCAGCTCCCAGAGCTGCGTGATTTGGTAGTCAGTCCCTTGGGTGGCAGCCTTATTAGTTGGGGCTCTTTTCATGTGGATATGCTCCTACCAGGGAGAAGCTGAAGACTGTTTTATTGCTGGGGAGCGCTTAGAAGAGAAAGCAGGGGAAGTGTCCACAGCCCTTTCAGGCTCTCAAAGTATTTAAGTCAGCTCCCAGCTGAGGGCTGATTCGAACCTGGACACTGACAGCAGCTGGGAAAGTTTGCAGGCAAACCCCACCCTGCTTGCTCTTTTTTGCACTGGTGGTTGTAGTGGTGGTGGTGAAGAATTTTGTATAAAACTGCCTCTTTGTTTAATGTGGTCCCCGAGTGCTTTGCAAGTGCAGAACCTCATCAGGTTGTTATCATCATAACTAGGTAGTTAATGGTTAAATAGGAAGAAAGCAAAGAGGAAGCCAGACATTATAAGCATGGCCATCTGGGCAGCTTCACCAGGAAGCTGCAACTTTACACTCCCCAGGGAATCACAGGTACAATCCCTGCAAATCACTGGGGGAAGGAATTGAAGTTGGGGTGACAAAAGGAAGGTGCTTGCCTGTAAATCTAACCTGGGGGAAAGATAATGGCGTAGAGGGGTGGAGCCACTGCAAGCACATGAAATCCTGAAGGATTCATTGGTTAAACTCCTAGTGAAAATCCCCAGAAAAGAATCAGCTCTCTCTTGTTCCTCTTGCTTGCATGCTCCTGCTTCCTTGCACTCCCTTGCTCTGTGAAAGGAGTGCATGGCCCATGGCTCAGGGCCCATGGCCATGAAGACCCCACACACTATGGACTACAGCTGGGAGCACAAGCTCAGCTAGCCAGATGCTGGACTGACATGGATTTTAATATGGAGCTAAGACTCTGGGCAGTGGCTTTAATCCTAGCCCTGCGGAAGATAAGATGGGGCTTTTTCCATGGCGAGATGGAGGGAGATGGGACCTTGGAAGGGAACCCCTTTAATGTTACCTATCAATAAAGCTTTCTGCAACACCTCATCCTCCCATGGGGGCCTCAGGAAATTCTTGTTGGCACCCCAAGAAGCCCACTTCCATCAGTGACAGGTGGGGACACATGGGCCACCCCATGATAACAAGGTGATTTGGGAGCGAGTTCCTTGAGTGTCAGTCATAAAAGTTGGGATGCTAAATGTGCAGTCCAAACCATTTTCTCCTCAGGGAGAAGCTGGTGGTTGGGGGGGGGGGGGTTCCCTCTGATTGTGAGGTTCTTCATGGGGGGTGGGGATTATATTACTAGCCTGTCTCAGCTTTTCCTACTTTTTTCAACGTGGGTATGTGGATGTTTATTTTCTGTGTCTATGAGAGAAAAGAAAGTCAGGAGTCTCCTCTTCCACTTAGCCCACTTTCTTGCTGGCATATCTCTTACCATTTCTTTTTTAAAATGAGTTATGTCCAACTCAGCAAATTAAGAAAAAAAAAGAGCAATGTAAGAATTAAAAATATTATTTGAATACAATTCAGAAAAAAATATGAATTATAAGAAAATTATTAAAATAAAATATTTTCTCCAAATTTTAATTACAACCCAAACCTACAGAATTTTTCAAAAATATGATAGCATAATTAAAAAATTAATATAAGAGAAAGAAGCCAAAACATATACATGGTATACCTACAGGACAATCAAAGAGGAGGATTTTTCCTAGTTCATATTATCACTACTTTTATGGCTACGGTAATAAAAAATACTGTTATAATTGTGCAGGAATGTGTAATTCTTTAGTTCATAGAATCAGGTCATTATTTATTTATACAGAAAATTCATATATACAGAGCTGTTATTACAGTGGAATAGTGGAGTATTAAATGAATGGTGTTGGGTCCATTTGTTACCCATCTGGAAAAAAATATGGATTTTTCATTATAACATAAAAATATCAATATCTAATGAATTATCCATAAAATTGGAAGGCCAATTTTAAACATCTTAGAAGAAAAACTTTATTAATTTAGCAAATGGAAAGATTTATTAAAGATTCCAATATAATTAGGCAAAGGAAAAAAGATTATTTTGAAATTAAAAATTTATGCCTAATAAATACACTATCAAGAGCAAGATGTGACAAGTCAAAAGACTAATGAAGATATTAACAATATACATAAGATATTAACAATATACATAAGATATTAACAATATACATAATCAATAAAGGATTTAAATACAGAAACTATAAAGAGTCACTACAAATTATTTGAAGGAACATTCAAATCAACAGAAAATATTAATAAAATATTGAACTTGCCCTAACCGGTTTGACTTAGTGCAGTGGTCAGCAAACTCATTAGTCAACAGATCCAAATATCAACAGTACAACTATTGAATTTCTTTTGAGAGCCAAATTTTTTAAACTTAAACTTCTTCTAATGCCACTTCTTCAAAATAGATTCGCCCAGGCTGTGGTATTCTGTGGAAGAGCCACACTCAAGGGGCCAAAGAGCCGGATGTGGCTTGCGAGCCGCAGTTTGCCGACCACAGACTTAGTGGATAGAGCATCGGCCTGCAGACTGAAAGGTCCCAGGTTCAATTTTGGTCAAGGGCATGTACCTTGGTTGTGGGCACATCCCAAGTAGGAGGTGTGCAGGAGGCAGCTAATATATGTTTCTCTCTCATTGATGTTTCTAACTTCCCCTCTCCCTTCCTCTCCAAAAAAAAAAATCAATAAAATATATTTAAAAAATATTGAGCTTGTTTTAACAAAAAAGAAAAACACATAAAATTTTGTGAGACTATGCTTACCCTCATCAATAATCTCAGAAAATGAAAACTCAGATCACAGTAAAAATTATTTTACACACACTGTGTTGAAAAAAAAGTAAAGTGTATGATAACATTTAGTGCAGAAAAGGCTATGCAACAAAGGCAATTTTTGACACCCCTGCTGAATGTTTAAATTCATGCAACAACTTTGGAAAACAATTTTCACTTCACAGTACAATTGAACGTGCCTGAATTTATGACACAGCCATTGTATTTCTGGGTGTTCAATGTAAGAAAATATTTCCTGTGCATACCAAGAGTCATGGACATGCATTTTTATTGCAGAATTGTTTGCAAAAGAAAAGAATTCAAAACAAAAACCAAACCCTGACAAACATGTAATAAAAACAGTGTCACACTTAAGTAAATTTTACTACATACAAGAAATGAAATGATATGATCTGACAATGACAATGACAAGGTCTAATAATTGATGAACATTTTTTCTTTTGGAGTCACTGCTGACAACATGTGTGACTATATCTAACTCTCAAAAATGGAATGTTTGTGAGAGCAGTCAAATCACAAAAGAATAAGCACTGTTCATATAAATATCAAAAAGTGGCCCCCAAACCTCCACACAGTATGTTGTTTAGGGGTAAATAATTAAAAATTAAGGAAAGATTAACTGAGGGAGAGAGCAAGATGCTTTTGTGGAATAGCACAAAGAGATCTTAAAATGTACAGGGTGACGCAAAAACAGGTTTATAGTTGTGAGTACATGGAACACCAAGTTTATTCTTGATTTATTATTATTTAATTATTGCATTATCCTATCTAATAAAGAGGGAATATGCAAATTGACCGTCATGCCATAACAAGATGGCTGTGCCTACAGCAGAGGCAGAGATTCCATAACACAAGATGGCTGCGCCCACAGCAGAGGCCGAGTTCCTGTAACAAGCCTTAACGAGCAATCAGCAGGGACCTGAGGCTGTGTGGTGCTGGGCTGGGGCAGGGAACCTGAGGCTGTGCCCCCCACCTGGTGGGGCTTAACAGGGGACCTCAGGCTGTGCCCCACGCCCAGTGGAGCTTGACAGGGGACCTCAGCCTAGCGGAGCTTGACAGGGGACCCTGCCTGGCAGTGCTTGACAGAGGACATCAGACTGTACCCCCCACCCTAGCACCGGAGCGGGAGGACCCCAACCCCGGCACTGGGTGGGAAAGGGGACCTGAGGCCACGCTCCATGCCCTAATGCCGGACCATGGGATATGAGACCGCACCCCCCGCCTGGTGGGGCTTGACAGGGACCTCAGGCCATGGCCCCTCCCCAGCGAGTCTTGATGGGGACCTCAGGGCAAATCCCCCACCAGGCGGGGCTTGACAAGGGACCTCAGGGCATGTCCCCCGCCCTGGTGCCGGGCTGAGGGACCTCAGGCCATGCCTCCCGCCCCAGTGTCAGGCCGGGGTACCTGAGGCCACGCCCCCCACCATGTGGGACTTGACAAGGGACCTCAAGGTGCGGCCCCCTCTCCCCATCCTGGACCAGGCAAACTGAGGCTGTGCCCCCCACCCGACAGGGCTTGAAGGGGGTGGGGCCGGCCAGGTCTGGATCTACCTCAATGGGGATGGGGCTGGCCAGGTTTGGGTCTCGCATGATTTCGAGGTGCACATGGGTGGGCAGGGACTTGACTCTGGTTCCTGTGGCATGCCCAGATTCTGACAGGAGGAAGATTTTCATATACATTTTACTAATTTTCTTTCATCTCTGACACTTCTATTATAGAGAAAGGGCAAATAGCAATATTAAAATATTTCCTCTAATTAATTCCCTTTTAATGTGCACAAATTTCGTGTACCAGGCCACTGGTTTTCTATATAAACAACTATAAACCTAATTCTCCCCAACCCTGCATTTTTAAAAATGTTGTGCCATCTGCTATGAGATAATGCTTGCTTTTAATATAGAAATAAAGGAGTATAGCTATGTTCTTGCTTAATTACCGAATTTTCCAGCGTATAAGACTACTGGGCGTATAGAAGATTTTCCTGGGTTAAAAAGTCATCTTATATGCCGGAAAATACGGTATACTTGAGTTTTTTGTTTTATTAATAGACTTTAAACTTTAAAGCAATGTTATACATAGTATTTTGTATTTATAATATATTGGAAATAATTGAAAGCCACATGTATAATCACATGTCTAAATATGTATATCTATCTACACTATACCTGTGTAAACAGACACAAACATAAATCCTTAGCATATATCTCCCGTCACATAGGGAAATCTACATTTTGCTTATAACCATTTTCCACTTCCTCACTTATTTTCTACTGAACAAAGTTTGGAGTTGAAATACTTTTTACCAGGAAGTCATTAAGTTTTTCCCAGAAAACTTGGGGTACAGCTTAGCTGTGCCCTCTATATGTTTATCGACTTGCTTAACCATCCTGTTTGCAGTATCTAATTCTATTTAATAAAGATTAAACCAATTATACATGATTGCTTTGAGGGGCAATGAACATGATTGTTTGGGGTGTATATGAAATGGCATTACAAAAGTGTACAGATTTTATTTGCTATTTGTTTTCCCACATTGGGACACCTCAGCAATATGGATTTCTCAGCAAGCTCTATACTTTTCTGCAGTGCATTTTGAAATTGTATTAACATATTCTGAAGCAAGAACATAGCTATTCTCCTTTCTATATTAAAAACAAGCATTATCTCATAGCACATGACTTAGTCATTTGCTAAAGTAATGATGACACAATCAAAATATCTCAATGTGCTGGGAGCATTTCCACACAGTGGAATTTTCAAAGTGCAACATGAGCTGCCACAGACAGTTGAAGATTATGATTAATGATAGTGCCTGAGAACTTATTAAAAATGTCGGTTTATCTGTTTCATATTGGCAGTGGATCTTTAATAAAAATATGTGTAGTTATAAAGTATAAAATCAGGAAAAGTACGTATTTCAGTTTTTCAAAAATACCATCAGTGAAATAGAATGTACATTCAAGTGATGTTTAAACAATATTTTTTTAAATGAGCTTAGTGTTTTCTAATTAAATTTCAGCCAGAAGAATAAGATCCTATTTTTGATAGGTCTTTCCTGAAATCTCTTCAGACTTAGAATTTAAGAAAAACAATATAAATTAATATTAATTGTTCTAATAATCTAAAGAGTATATGTTAAAGATATTAGACAGACTTTAAAAAGTAGACAAAAAGTACCATAGCATGAAATGATTTTGAACAGCATGCTTGTATAATGAATATGTTGTTTTACTGATGTAGAACTTTAACACTTTAAGATAATACCATTATATACCATAAAACCACTAGAGATGAGCTCCTAGGGGGAAGCAATTTCAAAGAGAAAACTCTGAATCTTCTAAAGCAGCCTTTACTATTAGTTTTGACTCTAAAAATACACGGTCACTCTGAAAATCCCTAAGCAATCATTTTTTAGTGCTGGGGGAATAGTTTCATGTCTCCATGTGTCTCTTATTGTGTCAGGTAGTATATTTATTTTTCTATATAGATTCTAAATGTTCATGTCAATATTTTATTCAGTAAAATAACTGGATTAGTAGATCATTTAGTTTTGCCAATCCAATAAGCACCAATGTTGAAAATATAAAATATTGAAGAATGACTGAGGATGAGTTTTATCACAGCAAAATTAATGTTTAGAAATGTGGTGAAAGAACTGTTATATAATTATGATATGGATTAGGGGAAAACAAGAGGCTGTGAGATGGTACATTAACTAGAATATGCATAATATAATTTTTAGAACTATATTGTAATTACTAAAACATTTTAATGAATTGTGACATATAAACTTTTTAAAAAATGTAAACTGTTGCTTAATGCATTTGTGTTTGTTCTTAAAGTGAGGAGGGCCTATATTCTTGTTTATTTCCCTTATTTTTGGGGGAAATTCAAGATATCTGCTTAGGTTGATAATCAATAAATATTGTTATTCTATATTACTCTCTTGCATAATATAGTCTGCCTGAAAAATCAAGAAAAATTCTAGAAACTCTTAAAAACAGTCAAGGTATGAGAAAAATAATAGTTTCTGGTCTAACAGTTTTTCTTTTCTGTCCATTCTGATAGCGACAAAACAACTAATTTTAAGACTATTTTCAGTCATCGTGATTTATAAGTCATTTAAACATGTCTGCTTTGCTTCCTTTGTAATTCATTTATGCATTCAATAAATATTCCTCATATGGCTTCTATACCCCTGGCAATTATTCTTGGTGTTGAAGATACAATTAAAAAAATATACTAATACCCTGTGGAGCTTACATTTGAGTGGAGGTGGGAGGGAGATTTTAAAAAAAATCCATGTTTAATCTTTCATTAAACATGGCGATATGTGATCAGAAGAAATAAAGGAGGACAAGGACTCAGACTTGTGGCCAATAGAGATGGACAGGTTAGGAAATGCTTTCTCTGAAATAGTGATATTTAAACAGAATCCTAAAAAAAACAAAAAACAAAATGTTTAAGTAGCCTTGTAATTATCTGAGAACTTTACTCCAAGAAGAGTGAAGACAATTACAAATCTGAGGGGAGACATTCTTGGTGTTTTCTCCAGACAGGTAGGCCAGAGTGATGGAGTAGAATGAGCAAAGGGAACAGTGGGGAAACACAGGCGATCAGGGCTCAGCAACACAGGACTCAGCAACACAGGACTCTGCCGGGGAGGGTGTCATTTTCGTGTTTACTCTTTCGGGAGATGAGAAGAGCAATTGGTTTATGCAGGGATTGACTTTAGAGGAACAAGTTTAGATTGAGGGATAGTGGTTTGGAGACTAATATCACATTTAAAGTGAGAGATGATGACGTTTTCTCAGAAGGTTGTGAAAATGCTGAGTCTCTACATATCCAACAGCATTTTCATATGGACTAGCAGGTGGGAAAGGAGATTAGGTTGATTTATAAATTTGGCCAGAAAAAAATGAGAATAATTACCATTTTATTAAATTTAAATAACTACAAGGAGAACATTTATTGAAGAAAGTCAAATTAAAAAAAAACACATAAGTTTTATTTTTAGAATGTTGTATTTGACATGCCTCTTAGGTTAGCAATCCAAGCAAGGTCAGTGACAAAACAGCCAGGGGAGATGGGATCCTAGAGAACAACTGATGAAGGTGCTTTGGGGGATGTGAGTTAACTTGGTTAAAGACAGCAGACCGGTTTAAAAACTGAAGATTGAGGTTTGAAGATTTGATTTGCAAAAATGGACATCAATGATGATCTTGTTAAAAACAACTGGGTATCAGCAAGAGGCATGTTAAATGATGCCAAAAGGGAATAAGTGTAAAGGAAATGGGACAAGGATCCCAGATAAAATTTTCAAGAGTTTCTATATAAAAAAAAGAGCATAAAACTTAGGAGTAGCTAGCTGAAAGAAGATGTGGGGTAAAGAGATATTTTTAACATAAGTGGTATTATGACATATATATATATGTTGATATTAATGATTGAGTAAAAATTAAATTGTAATACAGTAAAGAAGGGTTAATTGCTGAAGAATTGTTTTCCAGGCAAGAGGAAATGGGATTCAGTGTACAACTTGGAGGTTTTGGCTTCAGGTGGAAGAAGGGTTAGTCTTACAATGTGAGTACAAAGAATTACACAAAGCTGGTTTATTGACAGGTATGGAACTTCTCTCACTACTGTTCTATTTCTTATTGATATGTGGAGAGAGGAGTGGGGTTAAAGAGTTGGAAGAACAAGAAATGGGAATGCCTCAGACACTCAAATGTGTTCTGCAAAATACTGAGGAACAGGAAGTCAAATGTGAAGTGTAAGGATTAACCTCCAAACAAACAAAATTTCTTCCTATACATATTGGAGAGAATAGAAATTATTTTATAACACATAAGAGCTTTCTGTTAACTTTTTAATTAAGAAATATTTTTGTATCTATACTTTGATAAATGTGAATATTTTACATATGTATAAACACAAATAATTTTTTCTTTTTCATTAGCATTTATCCTTCAAAGTTTTAATTTATTTTCAGTGATTTATTTCAGTTTAAGTGCTTTTACTCCTTATTAGTGGGTATTCTAGTGTTAAAAATATTCTTCCTTATTTACGTGATTGCAAAGACCAATAAGATAGTACAAACAGAAAGTACTTGAATGATATTATTCTTAATTCATCTATTGTCGGTCTACGTTACCACGGGACAGGCATGGCAGAGTTAGTTTGACTGTTCTTGACTGGGTATTTCTTTTCTAATATAATGAAAGGAATATTCTGATCCCACATACATTTTAGCCCAATATTGGTATTCACTGTGCTTATTAACATAAAACTACATTTTATCCATTCTTTCTATACTCTCTGAAGCATAATTATTATATTCCCATTTATTCATTAAATTTAATTGAGTGCCTGACATATTACACACTAGGTATCGTGCTGGATTCTTTCAAAAACAGATTAACTAAGATAAATCCTAAGATTTAAGGAAAATACAATTTCTTTACAAAAACTACATAATACACCAACTAAATAAATAAAGTTAATATTCAGAACAGGGCAGTTTCTTATATAGAAAAACTTAATGACACTGTGGTGACAAAATTCAGACCTTAAGAGAATTGTGTAACTCTAGGTATCACTGTGACCCAAGAAATCCCTGCATGCGTGGGATCCCCAAGAATAGCAGGAAAAGTGACTAATGGGGCAAAGTTATAGTGAATGATAGAGAAGCATGAACCTATGTATCAGTCAAGGGACACTGTGTTTGCATTTTGTTAAAAGCAAGCTCTCCAAAAAGCAACACACACACACACACACACACACACACACACACACACACATTTGTACACAGAGACATATTCATAGGTGTTGTGTGAAGCATCCCTAGGTTTTGAAATTGTGCCACTTAAAATGTGTTTGTGTTGTCTACCATTTTGCAGTCACCATTATATTTGGTAGTATATACATGCATCTTGTTACATAATTTTAACTATGTAATGATGCATACTACACCCCCACATATTACCTATGTATGTGTATGCCTGACCATAAACGGTGATATTGGGAAGGGAGTAAGTTTGTGAGCAATTATGCAATTTTTTGACTATATCATTTTGGTCAAGTTTCTTAAACTCTCTGTGCCTGTTTCCACATCCATAGTGTAAACACTCTTACATAGTTGCTATGCGTATAAGCACTGAGTCCAGTGACTGGAACATAATACACCTCAGGTGATCATTGGCTATTTTCTGTGAATACCAAGTACTTTAGTTTAAACATAACTTTGTTTTCTAAATAGATTAAATTATGCAAATGTGGCATACACGTATAAAAATGAAAACAACATGACAATCCCAGAGAATTTTAAAACAAGGTATTTCAAATACTGAAAGTCAATCTCTCTGCCTCCAGGTGAACATGTACCTCAAATATCTCAGTTCATCTTACTTCTTTAAAATGTGCATTGAAAATCTGAATAAAAATATTACTGAATTTTAAATTATGAGGCTGTACTGTTTTAGTCATACCTATTTGATGCATTTTAAGTTTTCTTGAAGACATATGAAAACAAAGAAATTAGCTGGCCTCAATCCCCAAGCCCCTCAACAAACAAATAAACAAAAACAAAACCCCAAACAAGTACATATAATAAAAAGTAAACAATGTTGTTAATTAACAAATTGAACCTTAACTTTTCATTTGATTATGATTTCCCCACAACTTACCAAAATATGGAGAAAACTGCATAGAAAATGCTTAATTTTGTTTCTAAATAAATAGGTCCTGAATATTGACATGTTTTTTCAAGTTCTTCTTTCAACCTTGGTAAAGGAGCTCAACAATCCACATTATTCAAGGTAAGAAATCCCTGAAAGGAGGAGAAATAGGCATGGTCTCAGCTCCCAAAATAAAGGGCAGTATGTGCCAACATGGCATCAGAGAATGACTGTGATCACAAGACAGGCCTTGATGAGGGGCAGGCCTGAAGGATCTGGAAACTCTCCAGGGATGATTTAGAGAACACAAGAGTGGGCAGAGCCAACCGCCCTAATGAAATCATAGCATTCAATTAAGGAAAATGAAGCAGGCAGAGCTGAGTTAAAGACTGAGATTAAATGGTATTTTTGTGAGTTATAATAATTTTTAAAAATTTCATTAAATTTATTGGGGTGACATAGGTTAATAAAATTATATAGGTTCCAAGTGCTCAATTTTATAACATACCATCTGTATATTGCATTGTGTGTTCACTACACAGTTTATAATTTGTATACATGGTTCAAAGAAAACATTTTAGTAAATATTAAAAAAAAAGACAAGATAAACACAACTACATGGTCTGCTTGAAACTGAATATGAAGTAAATTCTGTCACTTTTTATTTTTTCTTCCATGGATATTTTAATTTTATAAGAAACTTGAACCTTATACACATATAAGATGTGGTTACGTTTTCCCCAATTTTCTTGAGAAAGATGAAATCTCAATCCAATCGATGTGCTTTTTAGGAAACCCTTTAATTTCACCATAGTCTTGCTGAAGTATAGACTTTCACTTCAGTCTGATTTGCTAATCCTATGTAATAAAAGCCTAATATGCTAAGTGTCTGGTCAACCTGTCAGCTGTTCAACCAATCAAAGCATATTATGCTAATGATATGCTAAGGCCGCTCAACCGCTTGCTATGATGGGTACTGACCACCAGGGAGTAGATGCTCTGACCAGTAGATTATCTTGCTGCTGGGGTCCGGCCAATTGTGACTGAGCAAGACAGGCCGGACACACCCTGGAGCCCTCCCACGGTCCCTCCCTGGATGGCCAACCTCCTGCGTTTCTCCCCAGTCCCGATTGTGCACTGGTGGGGTCCCTCGGCCTGGCCTGTGCCCTCTCACAATCCGGGACCACTCAGGGGATGTTGGAGAAGCAGGCCAGGCTAAGGGACCCCACTGGTTCACGAGTTCGTGCACTGGGCCTCTAGTTAATAATACTATTATAGGATTTCATAATACATATGTACATATATTACTTTAACTGTACAATAACCCCATGGGGAAGGATTATTGTACCGAAATGACAGGTTTCATTTCTACTTATTTTTTATTATGGTTGATTTTAAATAGGAAATAAACAAATATTATTTGGAAATCATAGATATAAGAGTCATTAGATCATGTTAAGAATGTGCTCATTTCATGAATGATATAGCTAGTATTAAGAGAGGTCACCCGGTTATGCACTATCACACAACACATTTTGGTAGAGTTAGAACAAAAACCTCTAACTGTGACTTTAATTTCAGAGCATTTTCCCCTACATTTTATCTGTACTGTCCTTTTTTTTTTTTTTATGTTTTTACTGATTTCAGAGAGAGAAAAGGAGAGGGAGAGAGAGGTAGAAACATCAATGATGAGAGAGAATCATCGATCAGCTGCTTCCTGAACATCTCCTACTGGAGATCAAGCCCACAATCCAGGCATGTGCCCTGACCAGGAGTGGAACCATGACCTCATGGTTCATGGGTCGATGTTCAACAACTGATTCAGACTGGCCAGGGTGTACTGTCTTGTTAAATAGAGCAGCTATCATCTATAATAATTTATAATAATAAAAAGATAATATGCTAATTAGACCAGACATCTTCTGGACATCATTCTGGACGTCCTTCCTGATGAAGCCGTGGCTGGGGGGAAGCCAGCTGGGGTCCCGGGTGCCTGCGGGTGGCCCAAGGAAAGCCAGCTCGGGTCCCAGGTGCCTGCCGGCAGCCAGAGGAGGGAAGCCCAGGTCCAGGATGATGGAGGGAAGCGGGTGCTGGCAGCTGGGGGAAGGAAGGCCTACTTTTGCATGAATTTTCGTGCATTGGGCCTCTAGTTTACCTATAATGTGAGCTGATTTATTCAGCATTATTTCATATTTATGATTGTTTTAGATCAACCATCTTAATCTATTTCCCCAAAATGTAAAACTGAAACTCTGTCATGGTAAGAACACCCAGTTTTTACTCTTATCCTTTTACAAGTGATTTATTTTATGTAACCAAAATAATTTTTCAATTATTATGTTTCAGTTGAAATGTTAAGATTAGTGGTTTTAACCACTTTGTAGTTTCAGGACTTTCAAAAGTTTGAGTAACAGTTCAGGCTATAAAATATTCTTTGGGGAAAGCACATATACTCTGGAGACTCAGAGAATAATTTATTTTGTATTGCTAAGTCCTTTCTATTCACCTTAAGCCTGCTGTTTTAGAGCCCATTTCATAGTTCATTGGTATCACCAAAATTGGGAAAATTGAAGAAAAAAATAAGACAATATAAACTTTATAGGGGAAGAGGATGTAATATACTTGCAAATATTTGGGGGAGTCAATTGAACTAGGTTAGGACCATGTCTGCCCATTAATGTGGTTAATATGTAAATTTCACTTTCCTGTGAACCAGTATAACCATTTGGATTGAGAAAGATAGAAAACAGGTATAATCTGAATGCTTGAGTAGGGTGAAAAAAGGCTTAGATTTAATTTTGGGAGGCATAAATCTGATTTTAGAGGCCAATGTTTAGGAAATACATTGTATGTACATAATGAATGTCCTCTATTTTTGAGAAACTTATCTATTAGCTTTGTATGTGTTCTATTAGATTTCATAAAAGTCTTGTGAAAGTCATAATGTAATCAAAATGACAGATAATGGACAGCTGAAGATCACATATATGTTTAATTAAAAAAAACAAAAAACTTCTTGAACTCATACTGTTTCCACTAAACAATGCTATTTCCTAGACAATATTACTGCTTATATATTTGCCTACGTCCAAATATAGTGCATCTTCATATATATGTTGATATTCTGCTCACACTTGAACTTCCTAAACTCCTATTCTTTTTACACAACATGTAAGATTTTTTCATGAGCATTGAGAAAATAAGTACTTAAAACAATTGGTTTGTCTTTGGCTTCCTATTTTTTTTTTTCACTTCCACCCACCTAACCCCAAGTTTGGTGACCTCCAGGGTTTACTGTGGTGACCTTTAATATAGATTAAAAGCATCATTTTTATTATGAGGTCCTTCCTACTATCAAAGATATTATTAAACTCCAGTGGTCACCTTACTGTGATATCATTGATTAATATTTAAGAAAACCCATTCATGTGATTAATCATTCAATAAACAATATTATGTACTTACTATATACCAGGAATTATACTATTCCTTGAAGGTAGAGGGATGAGCAAAATTAGATCCAGTCTCTCCCTTGTGAAACTTACTGTCTGGTGAGGGACAGAATCATTTGTTAAATGTCACAAACATGTATGGATAATTAGAATTTCCATTACTTGACTAGAATGTTGATAAAAAATGTAATTATAACCCGACTGATGTGGTTCAGTTGGTTGAGCATTGGCTCATGCACCAAGAAGTCACCAGTTCTATTCCCAGTCAGGGCACATGACTGAGTTTCCAGCTCAATCCCCAGGAGGGGGCCTTCAGGAGGGAGGCAGCCAGTTGATGTTTCTCATATCAATGTCTCTCTCTCTCTCTCTCTCTCTCTCTCTCTCTCTCTCTCTCTCTCTCTCTCTCTCTCTCTTCCTCTCCTCCTCTACCTCCTTCTCTTCTTCCTCCTCTCCCCTTCTTTCCTCTCTCTATGGTCAATAATAACAAAATTAAAAACTTAAGCTTAAAAAAATAAATTACAAAATGTACAAAAGTTCTGAACACATACCTCACCAAAGAAGATATAGAGATGGCAAATAAGCATAATAAAAGTTGCTAAAAAAAAACACACACCAAAAAACAAAAACAGATGCCTCCTAGCTGATTTTGCTCAGTGGATAGAGTGTTGGACCGCAGACTGGAAGGTCCCGGGTTCGATTCCGGTCAAGGGCACATGCTCAGGTTGCAGGCTAGATCCCCAGTAAGGGGCATGCAGGAGGCAGCTGATCAATCATAGTCTTTCATCATTGATGTTTCTATCTCTCTCTCCCTCTCCTTTCCTCTCTGAAATAAATAAAAATATATTAAAAAGGAAAAAAGAGATGCCTCCCATCATTTATTATTAGAGAATTGCGTATTTTAAAAATTAAGATATCATGTCATACCTATCAGAATGGTGCAAAACTGGAATAACAACAACACCAAATACTGGAGAGGATGTAGAGCAACAAAGCTCTCTCATTCATTGCTGATTGGACTACAAAACCGTACAGCCACTTAGGAAGGCAGTCTGACAGTTTCTTACAAAGCTAAACATAGGTCTACCATTCAATCCAGCAATCACATTCCTAGTTATTTACTCAAATAAATTGAAATTTATATCCACACAAAAACCTGAACCTGAACGTTTATAGCAGCAACCCAAATGTCTCAATGGATGAATGAATAAACTGTGAAATGGATATTATTTAGCAATAAATGAAAGAGCTTTTACGTTATGATAAAGCATGGAAGAAACTTAAATGTTCATTGCTAAATAAAAGAAGCCAGTATAAAAACACAACATGCAGTATGATTCCAACTAGTGATATTCCGGAAGAGGCAAAACTATAAAGACAGTAAAAAGATCAGTGATTGCCAGGGGTTCAGGAAGCAGGGTGGGAGGAGGGATGTTTTAGTGAATTGCAGTGTATTTTCAGGTCAAACTATTCTATATGATATATTGTGGTGGATACATGACTTTATGCATTTGCCAAAACCAATAAAACTATAAAATATAAAGTCTGAAGTTTAAGATATAGGCTTTAGTTGATAAATATCAATGTTGGTTCATCAATTGTAACAAATATTCCATACCATTGCAAGACGTTAATAGTAATAGCAGAAATTGTGTATTACGGGGTGGTGGTCGGGGGGGGGAGCCTCTGTATTCTCAATTACTCAATTTTTATGTAAATTTTTCTAAACTGAAATTGTTCTACAATTAAGTCTATTAGTTATTTAAAATGATCTAAGAAGAAGTAGCACTTCAAAAGGAAAATAAATTGAAATAGAATACTTTCTGTCAAAAAGATATGAAAAATATGAGGGTAAAAAGCAAAGATAGTCTAATTTGCCTTTTACATTTTACTATTGATAAATGCAATTAGAATAGAGATTCCCACTTGAAACTGTACCTTTTATAATAGTTTTTCATTTAAATATATTTTGTTATTATAATCTAGTTTACTGATACTAAAGTGATGTCCAACTGTAGTGTTAAATAAACCTAAATTCAGGGTGTTATTTTCATTATGATCTAATAACCTTATAAGAACATCTTAGAGAATATAAAACCTTTTACTTTTACAACAACTTCAAAAATAATAATGGAATAATAAATAGCATAATATCTGAAATAATATTTATTCTCCTCCAAAATGCTTTACCTTAGTTGACTGGTAGAGATTACAATTTCCCCCTGTTGAATAATGCCTTATACTCTCATATTTTTCTCCTTCTCTATTCTTTTGTGTGTGGGGGTGATAGTGGTGTTTATATTATGCTTTTTATTTTGGAATTATTTTACAACAACACTGAAAAGAAAATTCAGAGGTTTTGGGGTGTACTTTCAACCCAGCTTCCCTAATTTTAGCATCTTCCATAACCATAGTATGTCTATCAGAACTCATAACTTATCCTTGATTCAGTATTGTCAATTAAACTATAAGTGTTATTCTTATTTCACAAGTTTTTCCCTTATTTTTTTTTCTGTTCCAGGAAAAAATCAGAATACCACATTGCATTTTCTATTCATGTATCGATATAGTCATTTTCTATGTGTCATAGTCTATGAATTTTTCCTCAATGGCAGATTTTTATTTGTTTATTTTTTTACCACCCCAAGTCCAGTCTCCTTCCATCAGCATCTCAGTCAGGGCACATGCCATCCCCTCTTTACCTCCTTCGACCTCCCCCCAACCTGCTCTCCCTCTGGTAATCACCATACTGTTATCTGTTTCTTTGAGTTTTTTTTTTTTTTTTTTTTAATCTCTTCATCAGTTTTCTTTATTTTTATATCCTTGACAGTTTTTAAGTGTTAGGTATTTTGTAGATTTCCTCCCAAGTAGTGCTTGTGTGATATTTTCTCATGGTTAAGCTGTGGTCATGAACATTTGGAAGAATACGACAGAGGTGAAGCATCCTCAGTTGGTATCAGTGGGCACATGATATCAACCTGACTTTTCATGGTGATATTAGACTTGGCCTCTTGGTTAAAATGCTGCCTGTCTGCCAGTTTTCTCCACTATAAAGTTTCTATTTTCTTTTTTCATTAATTAATTTTTGTCAGTGTGTCATTAAGTGAACACTACACTCAAGGGGGGAGTATCTCTATATATTATTTGAAATTCTTATGTAAGAAAATTCAATTTCTTTTCCCTATTTATTTATTTATTCATGTATTTATAATAGTATAGACTGTTGTTATTTGAATTTATATTGTTCTTTGAATTAGAATATATTATCATCAGTATTTATTTTCTTACTTGAATTATTGCAGTTTTGTAAAGGAGAGATCTATAAGTTTGCCTCCTGTGTCCTTTTGACAATTCCCTTTTTTAAATAGAAACTATCTGTAAAGATACATTATATGGTTTGAAGTTATGTCATCCTATATAATAACAGAGGAATATGCAAAGTGTCCGGGACGCTGTAACATCACGACCGCTTAGCAGGAGGTATGCATAGCAGGAGCAGGTGAGCTGGGACTGCCATCACCAGAAGGGCCTCTGCGCAGCCCAGCTTGGGGCAGCCCCCGGCAGAGGCGGACCCCAGCAGAAGCGCTCACAGGTCTGCCACGCTGCCTGGCCCGGGGGCGGCCCCCGGCTGAGGCGCGGGCAGGCCTGCTCAATGCTAACGTGACGCTGCCTGCGTGCATCCCTTCCCAGCACTGACATGATGCTGCCTCCGTGTATCCCTGGCCTGGGATATGATGCTGCCTGTGTGCATCCCCGCCCAGCGCTGAGGTGAAGATCCCTGCCTGCATCCTTGGCCAGGGATGTGATGCTACCTGCATGTGTCCCCGTCCAGTTTATTAATAAACTTATATATTATTTTCATATACAATTTACTAATTTCCTTTCATCTCTGACACTTCTATTATAGAGAAAGGGCAAATAGCAATATTAAAATATTTCCTCTAATTAATTCCCTTTTAATGTGCATGAATTTCGTGAACCAGGCCACTAGTTTTAATATAATGCACTAGTAGTTTACACAAGCCATACAATTAGCATCACATCTTTCTCCCTACACCCTTAATATATACTTATTAGTGATTGCTTGATTTAGTACATGCTTATTGTGCACCTACTGTGTGCCAGACATGATTCTAGGCACTGTAGATAGCTTATGGGATGAGATCAGAGATACAACAAGATGCTGATGAAGCAGATCCTTGTGGACCTTTGCAGAGAACTTTGGTTTTTTGTTACTTAAGATAGAGAGCCCCTGCAGGGTGTTGAGCATATCATTGCATCATCTGCTTTAATGTAGACAGACGTTGATCACTGTAGTTGCTGTGTTAAAAAGAGACTACAGATGGGCCAATGTTGATGCAGGAAGACAAGTTTGGAAGAGCAATTATGATGCTTAGTACTGATTTTGCATATAAGTTCAATGATTTTCCAGTGAAGAAATGTTAAAGTCAGGCTTAATTCCTTTTCTTTAAGTTATAAAATTGCTCTGTGCATATTCTAATCTCATAGACAACTTACCTCCTTTCTGATCCCTGTATGGAGGGAATAATTTATTCATTTTATGTCAGGTAGATGTACATTAAAAACATGCCACAGAACTTTATCTTAGGCAACATCTATAAAAATTATTATATAATAATGTACTATGTGTTTCTAAATTTAACTATGAGATTGCACTAAGATAATTTCAAATACTTTTAAATATGAATATGTGCATAATAATACACGTGTTTGAAGATTAGTGCATCTAGAATTCAGAGATAATAAAAAAAAATTGTCTATCCCATTCTCGCTTTGGAATTTCAGATACCATATTAAGAAGCAGAGATAAAAGGAGAAAGCAAGGAACAACTTGAATGCTGGTAAAGTAAGCCTCTACATTGCAGCAGCTCACAACGGTGTGTTATATATAGAAAGAAGATCAGTCATTGGTTTTAATCCTGCTAAATAAAACTGAACTATTGGAATGGCATGCCACTTGACCTTTCGGGTTTCAGGAGCAGTATTTAACTGGTGTGAAGGAAAAACACTTGCAAAGTGTCTTCTTTGACATGACAGATTCTCCTGGAGGTTTACACAATGTTCAAAAGGCAGAAGTCCCTTGTTTCAGAAAGCAAGAGAGACCTTTCTTCCCCAGGAGCTACGCGGTCCACAGCAAAGAATGACACAAGAAAATTTCACTCTTTTTCTCAACTTATACTTTCAGCGGGCCCTCTAAAGTCAGCTCCAGCAGTGAAACATTCAAAAGCAGCTCACTTTGAGATTGAAATACTTGATGCGCAAACAAGAAAGCAGATATGTATTGTGGATAAGGTGAGTTTATTTATTTAAATTTCTCTTCTCTGCTACAATGATTATGAATCTCTAAAATGCTGACCAGACTGTAGTAAAACACATTCCTGGCTTTTAGTGCTTTTTTTTTTGTTTTTTTTTTTTAATGAGCAGGATAGATACTTTATACATTGTTTCAGTAGAAGAAATTTATTGCATTTCGCATAATCAATTTAAATGGTAGCTAATAAATATTAGGTCGACCATTGTCAGGAGGCAAAATTTCCATTGTTCGCCTTCTCATTGTACATGAAAAAAATGCCTCTACATTTTTCTCTTCATGTACTTGAATATTTATATTATCAGAGAGTTGTAATAGTATTTGTAGAAAATAGCAAGCAAAAGTCACTGAAATTACTAAAAATTCTATTTAGTATATATGATTAAGTCTCTCCATTAAAAATTATTTAGGATTGATTTAATTATTTGTCTTGAAAAAGGAACATCTCACTTTTAATAAAAAGTTTACTTACTTCAAAACCACAGTTTCTTGCTTTATGCTACCCACTTACAGTATATTCAGAGCACAGATGTTTTACTAATTAAAGATAAAAATATATACTGTCTAGCTTACATTATCTTGTGTACATTGTAGATAACATACGCATGTACAATATTTCAAACACTTTGTCTTTCAGAGTTTGAAAAGACACTAGTAGTTTAATTTATTATGAGAAATATTGAAATTTTAAATAAAATATTCATTTATTTTTCTTTATGATGTTTAGTTTTTGCTTTTGTTCTAAAAATAAAATTGAATCACTGATTCCATTTAGCTAATCTCTAACCCTGTTTCTAGATAAGAAGGGAAGAGAAGTACTTGTTTACTGTTTTAATTGCCAAGAAAATAATACATACTTTCTTATTTAGTAATTGTAACTTATGATCGGTTTATTTTGAGGTAATATTAACTTTTATTTATTGATGGAAATGAAAAATAAAGCACTTTTAAAGTTCATACAGGACATAAGTGCAACATAGAATTAAAATTATTTTTATGCAACTCTGAATCATATTCTTTTTATTTAGTACCATTAGGACCATATATACATGATGAATATATATGTTATGTATAAATAATTATAACATTAATTTCATACACAGCATAAGCTATTCTGTCATCTCAGTAAAGATTTTATACAAAAATAAAACAAAAATAATATAATCTGGAAGTTGCAGACATGTTTGAATGCTCATCATTCAAAAAGTTTTAAAATAATACATTTAAATTAAGGGAAATATGGCAATCAATGGGATGGATGTTAAATTGTTCAAGGATTTACAAAGATCAAGATCCTAAAATGAGACTGGTTATTGTGTGCTTTCTGATATGTATTTAAACCTTGACCAAAAATCCATATTAAAATACTGAAAAGCAGATGTGCTCCTAATTATTTTCCTCACATTTATATCTCATGTTATTGTGATTTCATTTGAAGCTAAAACATGGCATTTTACATTCTAGCAATATTTAAATTGCAAAAATATTTAAGCATCCAGAAATCCAGCATTTTTTGGAGATATGTATTTGGCTCAGGAATCTCATATTTGAAATGTAAGATTCCTGGTATTTGCATTTCCAATAGCAAACTTTTAGGGGAAACTCAGTAAGCTAGACAGGAGGTTAGTTTTGAATGCCTCATCAACCTTTTTTGGACAATCAGCACCACAAGATGTACAACTTATGACATACAAATCTTTGTCTTGCCAGTAGAATTGGATTTTTATTTAATCTTATTTTAATTTTGTAATTTGGTAAATTATCTCATAATGATGGCATGACTTTTAAAAGAAAAAATCTTAATTAATTTACTTTTTTGTTGTTGTTTCATGATTCTTACTAGTTCAAATTTGTAACCATGAGAAAGATTGATTGTGTTTGCTCTTCAAGATATTGTTTTTCTTAGACAAATTAATAGCTATATTAAAAGTAAGGTCATGATAAGTGTCTTTCATTGCATTTAGCTCTATCCAGCATACAAAAGAAGTGTTGCTTATGACTTAGTCCTTATCTTTCAGTAAGTACTGTCTAATAAAGTTGTAAAAGTTATAGGTCATGTACTTTGGAAGTATGCATAGCTGCACCGAATCCCTGCCACATCAATCACATTTATCAAGGCTCAGGAAAGTCACTGAGTTGCTGAACCCAGGACCATTATTCAGAATATAGGTTAATAAAAATCTATTTGTAAGTGTATAGTGAAGAGGCGGAAATTATATTTAACAGGCTTAGCATAGTGCTTTGCACAGGATTGGGAAAATAATTTTTGTAGTTTTAATAATAATTTAGAGAGATAAATTTAATGTATGTAAAAATCTAAGAAAAAAAATAAGTGATGAACCTTGTGATACTGGCACAGAATTTCAATTTGACTCCTTAATAATTATCCATTAACATGATTTGTTAGATATAAATGTTTAGGTATCTTGAATAGGATGTATCTTAGTAATATATGCTGAGCTCTGTAGAAATTGTGTTTGTATATAAATATTATAACATCAACTTCAGAATGGACAAAGAATGTACCAAGGATATTCATGAGACCAAACTATTGAGAGAATTCCTGGGATTAAAGAAAATATATGGAATCATGTTCTGTGCACACACCCCCCCCCCAAACAAAACACTTTCTATTGCCTTAAATATATTCTTCAGCTTGTGCCCCATTTCCCTCACTATTTTCATTGTGTTCATTTCATCTGCTCACCATTTATCTTCTCATTTTATCCTAAACACACCCCATTCAGGTACCTTCCTCTATTACTTTCCAAGATATGAACTTGCTGAGGTCACCAGAGGCAGTGGTAAATACCTTGCTAAATCCAAAGGTCAATTCTCATACTATCGTACTCAGTTTATAAGGAACATATGAGCATTTGCAACTGTTAAGTACAAGTACATCCTCTTTAAAACACTTTTGCTATGTGAGTTCCAGGATAATACTACACAGTTTTTTTTAAAACCAACATTATTGGCTCCTCCCTTTTCTCTTGCTGCTTCTTCTTTATCTGACCTATTTATTAGGTGTGGACTGTCATCAAGTCAGTCATCAGAATTTCTCATATTAGGTAATCATCTGTATTATCTATCTATCTATCTATCTATCTATCTATCTATCTATCTATCTATCTATCTATCTATCATCTATCTATCTATCATCTATCTATTCTATCTACCTATTTATCTCAATGTTTACTAGGCATCTCATATTTTGCATATCCAAAACTCAACATTTGATCATTTCAAAAAATTTTTCCACAGGATTTTTTAGGTCAATAAGTGGAATCACATTTTTCAAATATCTCAAGGCAAACACTTAGAGGAAACAAAACTCATCTAATCTCACAACACAGATACAAACCATCTTCAGGGTGTGCCTTCACATATATCCAGACACTGAAACATTTTAACCACCTCTCCTGCTAGAACGCTAGAACTCCTGGTTTTTTTCTTTTGTGTCAGTCCTTAGTACCTTCAAATATATTCCCTACACTGCAACAGAACAAGTCTGTTAAATTGTGTCAGATAATATCATTCACTACTCAAAACTAGTCAGTGTCCTCCTTTAGGTCTTGACTCAACTGTCACTTTTTTCTTGTGGAGTTTCCTTACTACTTATTTAAAATTTCAAAATCTGGCAATATATTCCATTACCCTCCCTTACTCTATTTCTTTAATAGCACTTAATTCTTTTTTCATTTTGCTTATTGTTTTGCCTACATTTTTATGCCAGCTTCACAAAATCAGGGATTGGGTTTTTATCACTCCTGTATATCCAACATTTAGAACAGTGTTTGGCACAAAGAAAACATTTAACCAATATGTACTAACTAAAACAATTCCCCTTTAAAAGATATGTGGTTTTTATAATGCACTGCTGTTTAGCACTGATAGTGTTAAGGTAGAGATGTATAATATTTAAAAGTAGATTTTACTATTTTCTAAATCAAACTATGAATGGAATAAATGTAAATATATTAATAGAAAAAGTATTTAAATAATCCATTCTACTGAATGCCCAAATTCCTCTTGGTTTGCTACAAACAATGATGTATATAATTTACTTTGAATTAGTGTATAACTTGCTAAACAGTTACATTATAATTACAAAATCTAACAAGATTTTCACAAAGGTGACAATACAGATGGGGATATTTAACTAATTTAGTTATTTCCCATGAATGATTAAAAAATATGACTAACCAAGGATAAGGTAGAGAATAGATTTAAAATATATCGTTAAATATCATTCTTAAATATTTATTGGAACATCAAAAATATATCGGAAATATTAATTTTAAAAATTTAACAATGAATTATTTCTAGTTGCTAATTATCCCTGTCTCACTTTTATTTTGTAAAATGTCAGAAGCTTATCTTGTAATAAGTCAATGATTCAAGAGCATGGCTAGAACTCTAAGAGCTTGGGTTGATAAACGTTTCCAATATCATCCCATTCTTTTTTCTTTAATTTTTTTCCAAGGAACTTGACCACTAGAGCCCTCTTTCTCCTATTATTTACTTTGTTTTATGTCAAAACTCTCAAAAGCTTTTCAAAGACTGTTACAAATAAAATAAAGCACTCAATAAATCTCCAATCCTTCTTACAGCAAAATACCAGTTCTTACCAGAAAACAGTAGAGAGAATTATAGTGCAGTAAGACTACATAAAAATTGCACTTTTAATATTTAGTTAGAAATTTTGAGAATTCTTAACTTCTGACATTACTACTTTTAATATTTCATCTTGGACAAGCTACTTAGCACATTGATGCTTCCATTTATTCATCTGTAAGTGAGAATGACATCTGTTTTAATAAAAGGCTAATATGCAAATTGTTCCCTCGACCAGGAGTTTGACCAGCAGAGGCAGGCTGGCCAACCACCCATGTTCCCTCCCCCTGGCCAGGCTGGCCAGACCCACCATGCATGAATTCATGCACCGGGCCTCTAATATATCCTATCTAATAAAAGAGTAACATGCAAATTAACCATCACTCTGCTACACCCACAAGCCACGCCCACAAGCCAATCAGGAGCAAGTATGCAAATTAATCCAACCAAGAAGGCTATGGCCACAGAGAGAGCATGAGGGAGGCTTGGGTTTCCCTGGCGATGGAGGAAGCCAAGCTTTCCCCACACCCTGGTGGGCCCAGGCCTCCGCTTAAGGCTACAAAGTTTCAATTATAGAAGATGAATAAATCCCAACAGAAATGGTGGCAGCCACGGAGCTGGAGAGAGCAGGAGGCTAGGGTTGCACCCGGCGATAGAGGAAGCCAGGCTTCTGTAGCCCTGGCCTGCTTTGACCTCTGCTTAAGGCTACAAAGTTTCAATTATACAAGATAAATAAATTCCAAGAGAAATGGCTGCTGCCATGGAGTAAGCAGAAGGCTTGGCTTCGCTCCAGGCTACAAAGTTTCAATTGTAAAAGATAAATAAATCACAGATACCAGGGCCTCCACTTGGGTCGCTAGGGGGCGTGGCTGGCCTGCAAACCACCATAGACCCCTCACCCAGGCTGCCCCATGCCCAAAGGGAACTCCCACCCTGATCCAAGATACCCTTTAGGGCAAACCAGCTGGCCCCCACCTGTGCACCAGGCCTCTATCCTATCTAATAAAAGAGTAATATGCAAATTGACAACCACTCTAAAACACAAGATGGCTGCCCCAATGTGGTCAAAGATGGCTCCCCCCATGTGGACACAAGATGGCCACCATAAGATTGCCAGCAGGGGAGGGAAGTTGGGAGGGACCAGGCCTGAAAGGGAGGGCAGTTAGGGGCGATCAAGCCTGCAGGGGAGGGCAGTTAGGGGTGACCAGGCTGGCAGAAGAGGGAAGTTGGGGGCAACCGGGCCTGCAGGGAAGGGCAGTTGGGGGGGACCCAAGCCTGCAAGGGAGAGCAGTTGGGGGGGACCAGGCCTGCAGGAGAAGGCAGTTAGGGGTGACCAAGCCTGCAGGGGAGGGCAGTTAGGGGCAAACAGGCTCACAGGGGAGCAGTTAGGCATCAATCAGGCTGGCAGGGGAGTGGTTAGGGGGTGATCAGGCTGTTAGGCAGAAGTGGTTAGGGGCAATCAGGAAGGCAAGCAGGCAAGCAGTTGGGAGCCAGCAGTCATGGATTGTGAGAGGAATCCCAGATTGGAGAGGGTGCAGGCTGGGCTGAGGGACAACACCCCCTCACCCCCCACCGTGCACTGGGCCTCTAGTGTGTGTGTGTGTGTGTGTGTGTGTGTGTGTGTATTATATATATACTGAGTGGCCAGGTTATTATGTGTTTAGAGATCATAATAATCTGGCCACTCAGTGTATATAAATGACATTATTTTCTTTTTTTTTTCTGTTCTTCTCCTTCATCATCCTGCTCCTCTTTTTTTTTTCCACATGTCCTCCTCCACCCTTTCTTCCCATCCCCACCCCTCTTTCTCCCTCCTCCTTGGTGTCTTTTCTCCTACTTCTTATTATGTAGTATGATATAGTTGAAAGCTTATAAACTTTGGATTGAGTCATAGCAGAATTTATGTCTGACTGCTTTATCTTTTTCCATGGACATGGTCCAATATCTCTGCACCTTAATATTATTTCCTATAAAATGATTTAAGTATTATTATTATTGCCCTTTACAGGTGAGAAATTGTGGTGCAGATAATTGAAATGAAGAACGTAATGTGTGTCAGAACCAAGCTATGAACCTGGCCAATGCATGTTCTGTGCCTTGCTCTCAACTATTATACACCCACTTGATAGATAATGAGCTGTCATGAGCCCAAATTCCCATGCTCAGTTTGATTTCATGACGGAGCAGTCTGACTTCTGACACAGACATTGTGTTTCAGGATAAAGATGATGTTTTTAAGGGATATCTACTTGCCCTTTTATTTGAGACAAAATGAAGTTCTTAAGCATTCTTTCTATTTTTTCTATGTAGACATAAAATAACATTAGTTAACATTCAAACCTAGAAATTAAAAATGTATTTAAAGTCTTTTAATAATAAGTTAAATACAAAATGTGCTATCAAGATTTATATCATTAAAAATTACAAAATTGAGATCTTTTTACCAAAAGAGATGATAAACATAATTGTTTTCTATGAAACCAGAGGAGCTCCAACATCCAGCCCTCTTTTTGGATGTACTTGGGAATTTCATAATATTGCAGGCAGTTCTAATTTTTAAAAAAATTAGTGCACTTAGATTTATTTCATAAATGGTAATTTTATTATATTTAACAATATATGTCATGAAAGGAAATGTGGTACAGTGGTTTATGTTCTGAATACAGATATATTTGTGCCTTAATTAGACTCAAATAATTTTTTCAAAGTATTATGTAAATTTGCAAGTTATTATTTTATTATCTTACATTACTGAACTACTCTGACTCTTGTTATTCCTTTATCAAAAGTAGGGCAAATATCTGTCTTCCAGGATTAAGTAAGGATTCTATATTTGTAACTAAAATGTAAAACCATGTGTGCACATGGTTAGTTGTGCACAAATTAATGTAATATTTTAGATAGTGCCAACATATTAGAAATATGATTATTCCACTGAAGTGAGGGAAATAATGGAATTAATGCATCTTTAATATGACTATAAGATTTAAGCACTTTTAAAATGATAGTCATTATTAACATTTTTTAAAATGATTCAGAAGCATTTTAGAATTGGAAAGCGTAGTCACAGAGGCTATCTTTGTAGTATCAATTTCTAGTTTATTTTTAAATTTCTTTATTGATTAAGGTGTTACATCAATTTGTAGCTTTTGATGTCCAACTCTCTTATCCCAGATAACATCAATCTGTTACTTATATCATGGTATATCATGAAAGATGCCAATGAATATATAACGATTGCATACAATGTAACAGTAGGGAAAAATAAACTCTAGAAAACTGTGCCATGTCAACATGGCCAGGTTTGGTGAGCCTGAGGGGGGTGGTGAGGATTAAAGAAGACAGACAAGAGAATACAGCTGGGGCTAGGTCAGACCACTGTGCCTGGATGAGGAAACAGTGACCCAGCCTGCAAGCCAAAGCTTTATTTTATAGTCAGAGAACACAAAGCAAAACAAGGAAGTGGTCAACATGGTTACAATGTTCTTGTGAGTTTCACCTTATTTTGGCAGCACTTGCTGCACCTCCCACAGCTCATTAGCCACCTAGGAAGGAACTAGGGAGGACTATAAGGTTAAGCTTAATTATGCTAGGAGGGCTCTGCCCTCCAAGCTGGGACTTGTTTGTGGTCAGCCTTAGGCTTAACCCTATAGCTGCTCCCTACAGAAAACAATGCATGAATAACATTTACAAAATAAATCTTAAAAAGCTATTTTTATTTATGCTTAAACTATAAAGAAGATGTAATTTCTATCTACTAATACATGAGATACAATGATACTCCATTTAGAAAGTCTACATATATAAATAAGTTTTAGAGGATGCATCTAGAAGAGTTGAACTTTACCAGATTTAGTGGTTCTCAAACTTTCTATTATGAGACTTTAGAATATCACAATGAAGTATTTATTAATTGATTAGATATTTGTGGAAATATTTCTCTAGTGCTCTATTAGGTGTTTGAGATAATGCATTCACTCATACAAATGCAGTTCAGATCTTCATCAATTTTATTCTCTCCTGCGGAAGTCAAACAATGTAGATGTAATTTCAGGTGCAAAGATATCTCTATAGTGAGAAAGAAAACAAGGCAATTTTGAGTGGTGAACAGAGACAACTTTTTGGTGAAGGAATATAATATTGCATTATCATTTTATTTCAGTTAAATTAAGTTTAACTAGGACTTTGCTGTTTGAATATATAATATATTAATAACTTCTATGTGTAAAACTGTTATGAAATTGTCAAAGTAATAGTTGTTAAGTGGAGAACAGGTTGCCAGAAGGTGAGCCACATAGATAACAAGAGAAACTGAAATAGACAAATTCTCACAGGTCCTGGAGGAAGTACACGCCCTACCCTGAGGGCCAAACAGGGAGGTCATGGCAGAGTGCAGACAGAGAGGAGGCAGGCTCTGGGGCACATGACTGTTTCAGGGTCCCTGGATGGAATGCTTTTGGATTCCTGAGCTAAAGCTGAATTGATCAATTCAAAGAGCAGGATTTTAGTAAACCCCAAAGGGGTCTTCTCTAAGGTGCACGCAAGGACCATGGACTGGGAGGCAGGGGGGCTGTTGATTACAGTGCCGCTGGGAAAATCATATCAGGAATGTTTATTTACTTGTGACTCTGAGGGCCACTATCTAGGGTGTGTGCTAGCCTGAGGGGCTGGTGTCAGTTTAAAGTCACTGTAGGCCGCTAATATCAAGGCAGCAACAGCATGGAATAGCTTAGCTAAACTCTTGATAAAACATGAAGATGTGAGTGCTGTACAATTATCAAAAAGTTGACAATGAGGGGATTCGTAGTTCTTTCGAGATCTAACAGCTCAAACAGAAAAGATAAAAATGGTACTTACATAATACACTTCTGGGAAATAATTTTGTTTTGACCTTTTGTTTGATTTTTATTTAGAAATTAAAAGCAAATGATATATTAAGCATCTATCATGTTCAGATTGACATTTTACTGGTACTTTTTGGAAACCTAACAAATAACTACCAAAATAATTATTTAATTTGTTTCTGTGGCCTTAGTGAGTCCTTAACACATTTTTATTGTTTCTCTCATGTACCTTATGCTCAAAGTTATTACTGACAAAGTTATTACTTCCCTGTAACTATTCCTCATAAAATTAGGAGTTAAAAAATGAGCATAACTTAAGGCAGCATGAAGAAACACAAATTCCAGCCTTAGCCGGTTTGGCTGAGTGGATAGAATGTCAGCCTGCTGACTGAAGGGTCCTGGGTTTAATTCCTGCCTGGCCTGGGCATGTGTAGGAGGCAATCAATCAATGTGTTCCTCTCACATTGATATTTCCCTCTGTCTTTTCCTTTCTCTTCCACTCTCTCTAAAAATCAATGGGGAAAAATCCTCAGGTGCGGGTTAAAAAAAACAAACACAAATTCCATTGCTTTATATTTTAAACTAGAGGCCCGGTGCATGATTTCGTGCACAGGTAGGGTCCAGCCAGCCCGCCTGATCTGGCCAGGGGGAGGAGCCACAGGAGGTTGGCTGGCTGGCCCCACCCTCCCTCTATTGGGGTGGGGGGGCAATTGGGGGCCAAATCAGCTGGGGGAAGGGGCCTCAGGAGGTTGGCCAGCTGCACCACCCCCATCGAACTGGTTAGCCGGCCCCAGTGTGCATCATTGCAGTCGGTTGTTCCTGTCATTCTAGTGACTTGGCTTTTATATATATAGATTATTTAAAGACTTTAGAGAGAGGTTTGAAGGGGCAATATTGCAGTAATTGGATACTAATATTTGTATCACATTAAGACTTTTTTTAAATATATTTTTATTGATTCAGAGAGGAAGGGAGAGGGAGAGAAAGATAAAAACATCAATGATGAGAGAGAATCATTGATTGGCCTCCTGCACACCCCATCCAGGTTCCGAGCCCACAACTAAGCATACACCCTTGACCAGAATTGAACCCAGGACCCTTAGGTCCACAGGCCAACACTTTATCCACTAAGCCAAAGTAGCCAGGGCACATTAAGACTTTTAATGCCCTCACATGTCATGTTTCTGGACACAAATGTGTGCTCACTGAGGTCCTAAGTCTGCATTATCAAGAGTATAGGCATAATGAAATATATTTTTGCTAGAATTTGTATAATAACTGCATCTAAGTTCAACACAGCCTTAAATTATACATAAATACAAGTGATCTTTGATTCATGTATATTCACATTGTATCCTACTTTCTGCTGTGAAAATTATGCTATTTGCATGACTACATTTCAAGAGCTCAAAGGTTTAGAGGGCAATCATTGTTTGAAGTTGTTATCCCTAAAATGTTTTCACAATTGATTACAATTAAGTACAAACTGCAAAAATAGCTTACAGCGACATCATCTTAGAACACTGTCAATCCTTCATGCCTCCTTTCCCCTCTCTTTTTCTTTTTTCTGATTGTTTTTTCCTTTATGTCCATTGAAGAATACTAATTTTCCAGTTGTTAGGCACAGACACTTTGAGCACCAGGATGAAAAACAAATCAAACCAAACCAAATACAGGGTGGGGCAAAGTAGGTTTACAGTTGTGAGTACACAAAACACAGAGTTCATTTTTGTATTATTATTTACCAATTATTATATTATTTCCAGATGAACCAGTGTAAACCTCCTTTTGCCACATCCTGTATATTCCTTTCCCTTAGATGTTCACAGTATTGTGATTGGCAATGATGTGTAAGTAGTCCCACACAAGATAGTATAACACAAACTAAAACAGGTATGAACAAAGTGGTGCTGAGCCCAGACAGATAATATTCTTTTCTAGTGAAGTAATTGAGGGTGGCTCTAGAAATCTCTTCCAGTTATAAATAGTCCCAGCACACTGAAGGACCACCGTGGGGATATTTCTAAGAGTAAAGGGTCATCTCCTAAAGTAAAAATGATCTCCTCTCAATGCCCAACATCCTTAGCCTCCCAGGCTTTGATGGAAGGCACATTGCTAGCGAGACCTCTCTGGAGAATTTAGGAAGGGATGTGAAGATGAGTTCCCTACCCACTTAAGTCTTTCAAAGGTGCAAACCTGTAGGCTCCATCCCATTAGTATATTATATTTTATTAGTGGATTTGTATACTGACAATCATCAAATAATTTTCAATCCCTGTTGATCTACTGGGATTCAGCTGAGTAATCTGAGCCCAGCAGTCTGTAGCCACAGAAAGCCTATGAAAGTCACACTCATTTATTTCCCTATAAGAAGTTAATTCTCTTTGAGGCAGATTTATTTTGAACTGCCTATTACATCTAGATAACAGATATTTTATTTGAGAATTGATCTTAGTCTTATATCAAAGAAGGCTATACCTCTGCCTTCTTATAAACTCATCATTCTAACATCATTTTGTGAAAAGAGCAAATCCATTATTACCTGTCCTTTTTTTTTCTTATTGCAGTTTAAGTGTTCTCATTCCACACTTTTACTGCCTCCAAAATAAACATTTAATATTGCTTCATGTTTGGGTGTTTCTAACTTTGCCATTATTGGTTATTTGATTTAAAAAAAAATCAAAGTGTAATATAATTTGTAATTTATTTTAGCAAAACATTTGATGAGTTACTGGCTGACTAATTGAGTCCTTTCATTTGTCAACACTGGTCTCTCTGCCATTGAATATAGATTTATTACCTGCTTCTCATAAACTTCACTTAATAAGATTCTGTTATAATCCAAACTTAATTTAATCAGGAGTTTAACACAGAACCCTGAGGCCTTTATTTAGATGACATGCTTCTCATTTTTATAGATGGGCAATTTCAAAAAGCTCTCACTCTAAAATTTTTGATAAATTACTTTTATCTTAAGAGATATTTTATGTAGAAAGAATTTAACTCTTGACATGGTAAGAAAAACATAAACAACAGAACAGCCACAACTGAGCTGTTGATTGCTGAAATAAAATCTGCTTCATTTTAAAATGGGAAGAAAACAATCAAATACTTTTTTATAATTAAAAAGTAGATTCATAAATTTAGTTATTTGCTTTTATTTTATTTTTAATTGATTTTTAGAGAGAGGAAGGGAAAGGGAGAAGGGAGAGACAGAAACATCAATGATGAGAGAGAATCTTTGATTGGCTGCCTTCTACACACCCCCTACTGGGGATCAAGCCTGCAACTCCAGCTTGTGCCCTGACCAGGAATTAAACCGGCACTTCTTGGGGCTTGGGTTGGTGCTCAACCACTGAGCAACACCGGCAGGCTATTTCATTTTATTTTTCAATCAGCATTTCTGGCATTGTACAGATATAATGTCTTCTTAGGCCTTTGTTGGTCATAGAATCCGTATAATTTAATGGTCCATGTACATCATAGTTCACATATATAGGCACAATTTGGCTAAAGAACCTAATTTTCAAGCTAACTCTTCTTGGGGTTATACAGTGCTATCATTAAAAAAAAAAATCGGTACTCAAATTTTGCCTTTTCTGCACACAAAGACCCATTTCCCCTTTGCCTGATTATATCTTTTCTAATTACTCACATATTTTGAATTAGTCCTAAAATGAGTAGACAATGTATCCAGCTCTAAAATACATAATGTATATGTGATGGAATGAGCAATGTTTTAAGATATGTCCATGACTATCTATGAGGTTGAAGAGGCCAAGACACAGCAAGTGATTTCAAGATCAAAGTCTCCCCTCCAATTGAGAATTACCTGTGGGACTAATTATTTAATGAGCTCTAGAAAGAGTCCAACCTTAGTTTATCAAGCTGCCGACTCTCTAAAATCTCTTCCTGCTTGTACCATATCCAATTAAGCAATAAATCATTTCATTCTATACACAATATATCTCCTCACTGAACTGTTACTATCCTAGTCACCATCACCTCTACAATGTGGACTGATCTAAATGAGTCTTCACTGAACACCACAGTGTATGTAGGAACACAAAGACATACACTGTAGTTTCTATTCGATGTAGTTACAGCCCATCAGGTTCCACAGTATCACCAGGTAAAATACCATTTAGAATTCAATAATGCAGATGAAATGGTTCTGTCATTGCACGATCATTTTAATTGTCACCGAGAATCTGCTTAATTTACAGAAGCCAGATTGATTCTTTTAAAACCTAAGATATCATGGCACTCCTCTGAAGAAAACACTCCAACAAGTACAGTTCACTCATATCTCATATTCTAAAAGGATAGATCTTTGCACCCTCATCTCTCTGGTCATATCTTTAACTACTCTGTCCCTAAGTCACTCTACTGCAAACCCACTGGCCTGCTGGCCATTTCTCAGACACTCTTGGCATGGTGATCCCTTCGAGAAGTGGAGATGAGGAATACAACAAATATTTGCCAAAATAATTTATTTTGCTATAGAGCTTCAGTTTCCAAGAACCATTTCAATTATTCTTATCTTGTTAGGACAAGAAATATATTTTAGGAAGAGGAGTGTTCAAATTAGGTGGATTAATAATATTTGGTGTTTAAAGAGGTAGGTAAAAATCCTACTTTTGGAGAAAACTGGCTACCCATATTAACTCACTTCCCAAAATATACTCTCTGTCTTAGAATGAGCATTTCCTTGAATCACCAGTGGAATAAACTACACATTTTAATATTTTTTTATGCATGATAAGTTTGTGTGTGTTTGCTGAAATTCAGTTTAACTGTATCGTGAACTTTTTCAAAAGCAAATATAAAGTATCTTGAATACTTATGTAAATGTCAAATATTTGTGAGTCAGAAGTAGTTATTATAAAATGAAATGCATGGCATGTTTGTTTCACAGTGGTGTCATTTTTGTACATAAAATTTGAATTTTTAAGTGCCTTTTTAAAAGTTAAATTTAATCAACATGTCTCTTAAAATACCATCAGTAGAACTAAAAATAAACAAATTAATTAAACAACAGAGTTAAACTTACAGTTGATTTACAAACCTGATATAAACTTTTAAAAGGTGAAAGTCACCCTCCTGAATTTGTTTGCAGCTTTTACAATGAAATAACCGAGCTACAGTCATGAGCCACTTAAGTGCAAGGATACCTTCTGACAAATGCATCATTAGGTGATTTCATGCACTTACACAAACCTACATGGTACCAGTGGTCGGCAAACCCATTAGTCAACAGAGCCAAATATCAACAGTACAATGATTGAAATTTCTTTTGAGAGCCAAATTTTTTTAAACTTAAGCTTCTTCTAATGCCACTTCTTCAAAATAGACTTGCCTAGGCCGTGGTATTTTGTGGAAGAGCCACACTCAAGGGGCCAAAGAGCCGCATGTGGCTCGTGAGCTGCAGTTTGCCGACCATGGGAATAGCCGACTACACACATAGGCTATATGGTATAGCCTATTGCTTCTAGGCTTCCAGCCTATTCAGCATATTACTGTACATGGTAACATTGAAGCATAGTAACCTCCATCTTTCATAAAAAAACTGGTTTGAAACTTTCTGCTATTATTAGATAGTCCCTAGTCCTGTAAACCCTTTCATTATAAACTCTGTCACTTTAAGACAGTCTGTTATTCTATAAAATTATCTTTTTTTTTAGTTCAAATAATAGAAAAAGATAAACTTAACTGTCTGACCTTGCAAGCTAGCCATCCAATGTAATAGATTAAAATAGACTAATACTGATAACAATTCCCATATTCTTATGCCAAGTACAAACTCATTATGTATTCAAGGTTACAACTGCCTGTAAGAATAACTCACACAGAGCCCTTTGTAATATCTGCAAACAAAGAAGCTCGAAAAGTATAAATACGGGAGACTTCCTGTATGTGGTGCTCAGAGATTTCGAAGAGACACCTCCCTCTGGGCCGAGCACAATAAACGGCTCCTAATTAATTGGCTTATTAAGGTGTCCTATATCTCATTTGCTGGTTTATGATACAACAACATGAGATTATATTAAGCACAAGAGAAAAGTATGCATTCTAGAGACTAGGTGGACACAAGATGTATGAGGCATACCATTTCACAGCAAACTTTTTAATATGTAGAAAAAATACACTCTAAAATAATGATAAAAAGTATAGTAAATACATATACCAGTAACAAAGTCACTTATCATCAAGTATTATGTACTGGTACACAACTGTATATGCTATACTTTCATTTGCCTAACAGGTTTGTTTACAGCAGCATGATCACAAACACATGGCTAATGTGTTGTGCTATGTCATTAGGAAGGCTACGATGTCACTGGGCGATACGAATTTTTCAGCTCCATTATAATTTTGTGGAGATCATCATCCTATATGCAGATCATTACCAACTGAAATGTATCTATACAGCATTTTTACTTACGTTTTTACTTTTACTTTTCTCCTCTAAATCAATGATTTTCAATCAGTGTGCCACAGCTGACTGGTGTACCACAAAAATTTTAAGCATGCAATACTGACTATTTAGTCAGGGGCACTGACCTTTTTCCGTCAGATTGTCAAGTAAAAGCATGACAACAGCCAACACAACAGTAGCCATCTGGTGTGAACAAATCAAAATTATAGCAATTTTTTTTTGTCAAATCGGCAAAAAATATATTTTTTGGTGTGCCACAGAATTGTAGTAATTAGTTTGTGTGCCATGAGATGAAAAATGTTGAAAACTGCTGCTCTAAATAATTAATTTTTAATAGTTCTTTAGGTTTTGATAGCAAACTACTGAAACACTTAGTAGCTTAAGACAAAGACCATTTACTTATATCATTATTCTGTCATTTTATGATTTAGTTCTCTGCTGAACTCACTCAAGTATGTGCAGCCAGTTGCCAAGTAGCTGGGTGACCCTCATCAGGGTGTTAGCTGGGAAGCTAGCTCTGGCTTCTCCACATGGTGCTGATCAAGGGTGTGATCAGAAAAAGTAGAAATATATGTATGACCTCTTGTGTCTTAGATTTGCAACTTGGACAGCGTCACTTCAACACATGTTTGTAATCAAAATACATCAGAAGTCAAGATAAATTTAAAGTCTGAGAAAAAAATTATACCTCTTGATGGGAGAATCTGCAAAATTCTGTGGCTATTTTTCCAATCACCACAAAAGTATAGTATAGTATATAACATATACTTTTATTACTAATAAATAGTATATATACATATACACAAAACAGATAGATAATACTGTAACAATTATTTTACTCTTCCTCCCAAATCCTACTAACACTGAACCAATATTCTTTATCACACTCATTATTTCCATTATATTTGTGCCTTTACTCAAAGTATAATTCATGGCAATACAATTAAAGCTATGTGTAAATGCTATATTTTCCTTTTAAAACTGAAGAAAAAGTGACTTAGCAAATGTCCCTGTCATTTTTACTTCAAATCATCAAGTACAAACCAATTATGCTTTAATCCATAAGTTTACAACAGAATTATCATTTCTTTTTCTAAAAAAGCCTTTTTATTCTGGTCATCATTAGGCAATTATATCAGTTAAAATAAACCCTGAAATATTTTACAGATTATAAATAAGAAAAGTCAAACTAGATTTAAAATTTAACATATAAAGATTTCCTCCCTCAGTTTCATCTGCATTTACATTTTAATGAATGATATTAGATGTAGAATTTTTCTGGTTAAGAAATATCACTTTTTCAACAAAATAAATATAAATTAACTTGGAGTATGCACACATACATTTTGTCCTTTTCCTGTTATCATGATACTAAATAATTAATCCATGGGTAATAGACCCAGTCATTTGTTACTTTCTTCATACTACAGTTAACTTTCTTATAATAATACCTATGAGCATTCGAAAAAAAAATGACTGTCATTTGATTACTAGTGTTTTTTTAACATATTTTTTATGATTATTTTGTAGTTTCACAGAGGTAATACTGTTTTATTTGAGATAGTCCTTCAGGGTTTATACAGAAACCATTTCATTTAAATGTGACTTGGGTTTACTTATTTATTTCAATAATACCATGTTGCATGTAAACTTTTCTACAAGCAAGCACTATTTTCTTGGTTTCACAAGTTGCAATAGAAAAGCATAATAAAAGTCATTTGAGAAGTAATTATAAATTTTAATTCCAGTAGGCTTTTATTTTATTCTTAAACATATGCTCTTAATTCTGTGGTCTTTATAAAATCATCCAGACCTAAAGTATTCCAATCTGGTTTCAAAACATATATTCTAAAAATATTCACAAAGAGAATTCACCATGAAAAACTTTGTTTTCTCAAAATCTGAATTAGTTTCTAATTTATAAAACATTTCTCCTTTCTATATTTTGTTAGGATCTCAAAATCTAATATCAATTAGATTTTTAAAAAAATATTTAAATATGTTATAATTTTATATATATGTATATTTATTACAATATCAATAATGTCTGGCCTATATACCTAAATAAAATTTACACATCATTTATTGGAAATAAAAGTATTTATATAACTGAAATTTATTTAAATAAATACATTTTTAAATATATGGTGAATATTTTAAAGAAATTAATTTATATACTAATGATATTTTCTTTTTGAACTGAAAGGACAATAATCAAATGGGTTATCTATAATAATAAAAGTGTAATATGCAAATTGACCCAACAGCCGAACAGCGGAATATCCATCCAGATGACTGCACTATGACACCCACTGGAGCCAGGCCAGCCAAGGCAGGTGCAATGCGATTGGTCAGGGGAATGGCCATTGTCTCATGATCACCCTGCAGAGGGAGGCCCAGGCCACTAGCTGGTGGGGCAATCAATCAATCAGGGGACTCCACGTTTGCCCCAAAGGGAGAGGCCTAAGCCACCGACCAGTGGGCTGCAGTTGGTGGATGGGGCCTCCCTCTGCAGAGAGCTATTGATTGCCCCAAAGAGGGAGGCCCAGGCTACCCAGTGGCAGTGCAGCGGTGGGTAGGCAAGGCCTACCTCTTTGGGGAGATCCATCACAGGGCCCCCGGACTGTGAGAGGGCACAGACCGGGCTGGGGGATCCCCCTCGAGTGCACTAATTTTGTGCACTGGGCCTCTAGTCTATATACATATATAAAAGCCTAAGTGACCAGCCAACCAGCCAATTGTTCAACTAGCCAACCAGTAGCTATGACATGCACTGACCAGCAGGGAGCAGACGCTCAATGTAGGAGCAGAAACCATAGGCATGGGAACATGGGACAGACTGATGAATCTCGGCAGGAAGGGGAGAAGGGGGAGGGTGGGAAGATATTAACCAAAGATCTTATATGCATACTAGAGTCCTGGATTTGTGCATCAGTGGGGTCCCTTGGTGTGGCCTGCACCCTCTCTCAATCCAGTACCCCTTGGGGGATGTCAGAGAGCCGGTTTTGGCCTGATCCCCACAGGCCAGGCCAAGGGACCCCATCAGTGTACAAATCCATGCACCAGGCCTCTAGTTGCTATATATAAATAAACATTTGCTATGATTAAAAAAATCTAAAGTCTATATCTGAGTGTGTGTGTTTATATGCATATATAATTTTAAATAAACAAAGAACTAATTTAAATAATCCATTGTGATATGTAAAGAAATATAATTTATATGACATAATTTTCCAATTTCTTAAATTATAAACAAAATCCAGTTTAAAACATTTAAACCTATTAATACTGATTTTTTTTGCACATTCATACTGTGGTATCAATTTTATTCCTTTTGAAAATCCTTGATAGTCTATGAAATACCATACATATTCTGGGTTTATAAACAAATTATATAGGTGGCTTATTTATATTTTAGCTACAATCTGACAATTACTTTTAAAATACTTGCTTATTCAGAAAACTCCCTACCATTCTGAGTAAAACTTGGGTAGCTACATATCCTATTTACTAATGTAAAGTATTCTAATGGAAATTCCCAGGGGTATTTTTCCCACTTTCCTGAATTAATCGATCTTAAAATATGATACTCTAGCTTAGTTTAGTTCTATTTCCTGTGTCCCCAAAATGAGAAAGCAAGAGCTCTTGCCAGGTAGAAGCTGTGCACTGGATATTATATGTGTATGTGTGTGTGTATTTTCACACCTCTGCAGCTAATTGTTTCTATTCGATTTATCTTATATTTTATTTCTCTCTGTGACTTCATTGTTGAACACATTCCTTTTCTTCACAAAGTTTACTGACAATTTTTGTATTGCACTTTGCCATTTTTCTGTAGAGTGAATTTTATGTGGTGGTTGTTTATTTTTCCTTAACCATTAAATTTCATTTCTCTAAGTAGGGTAAATAGTATTCTAGAGAAATCTGCTCATTTCAAGAAGTTCCTGAGAAAGTTTTAAAAGCAGCAATAGCATCCAATTTTATTTTTTTATGTGTGAAATATTGCAGGACCTGTGTATGGGGGAAATTCAAGTAGAATCTAGTTTGTGAAAAAATTTTACTCTACCCATCAACTTAAATGTTGGGTAAAAGAATGATAATGACCCAAACCTCAAATATCATCAGTTAAAATTTATAGGTACATTTTTGATTCAACTAAGAAGTATAATTTACTTGTCTACTTAACAGTGTAAGATGAATTTTTTCTGACAAGAAAAATGTTAATGAGAATTTCAGGATTTCAAATTTCTCCCATCTGCACAATTAATTGTGATTTGCAAAAATGATAGTTTGTCCTTTCTAAGTGGTTGTAAAACTGGCTAAAAAGTAAGTTATTATGAATAAACTTCCTGATGAAGCTACTGAAACATGAATTAGTAATCATAAAGCTTTACATGCTCTATTAATTGTCATCGTTTCCTCTCTTTCTGCTCTAAATACAACTAAAGGCATGAAAGAGTTGATCAAGCAGTCTTGCGGTTAATTAAGCTTAGTTGTCTAAAGCATTTAGGGTTAATTATGTAATTATTACATTTTTTTTCTGCTGTATTTAACTAAAATTGCTCCAGAAAGGGCAGTTTTCAAAGGCTTATTCAAAATCAGCACTTTTCTAACATGTGAAAGTCAAATGTAATTAAAATAAAGAAAGAAAATTTAAAACTTTGTTAAAAGCTTGCAATAACAACCCTCTTTCACATGTAGGTTTCTTTCAGAAGCACATAATCTTAGTCTTGAAAGCTGGTAAATATAGAGAAAAATGCATATGTCAATTAGAAGATTATAATTTAAATTATTCTAGTGTCAAGAAAAGCATACAGCTTTCCCACAGAAATCTATTTTTGAAAGAAATTTCACATGAGATTGAGGAATTTAGATCTCTTTTCATTTGAATTTTCAGTCTCGGTTTTACTTTTCACTTCAAAATAAGTTACTTTAAATTTATTGTCTAACCTTATTGTTATTGTTTACATTAATGCAGATATCCCCATTCTCCCCCTCCCACCCTTTTCCCACCACCACTTAGCCCTCCAGTGTGCAAATACAAGATGTGTGCCTTCATAAAGTGACAGCTAACACATAGCAAACCCTAACTGAGGAGTTATTGATCATGAATATTATTTGTTTTTCCAAATTAGATGGTCCTTGAAATTAATAATATACAAATATCTGTGACACTAAGAGATTGCATATGGATTTTAGGCATCCCTGTTAGAGGGAGCAACGTATGTGTGCTTTGTGATTAACAAACAGTGAGATTAAACAATAAACACTGTTAAAACTGCCAGGTCTTATAAATATAATTGAATAATCAAATTTAAATATGGCCACATCTATAGCTATATAACCTTCTCTAAAAACTGTTTTTCCCAAATATGCCCTAGCATCTTCCAGAATAGATTGATGCTATAAAATATTTGAAAATTTTATTCTCAGAGAATCCTTTAGCCAGGTCCTTTTGTTATTTACAACATAACACAAATAAGAATTAATGTCATTCTTCAGGATTACATCTTCAAACTTTCTTATTTAGTAAAACATATACATAGAATAAATTAGGAAAAATAAATAGTATAGCACACTGTTAATGCACTCGCTTGCTTTTTTCTCGATTCCTTTATTCTAATGCTAATCGTGTCGAGTCACACTCGACATTCGAGTGCAAAAGGTTAACATATAGTTGTATTAAACAGTGAGTGAAATATGGTAAAAATGTATTCATTGTTATGCTTTTAATATATAATAAAAATTAAATATAATATACTAATGTTAATAACACTTGTCTGGGTATTAATACTATTATCTTTTGTGCACTTTTTCCATTTCACACTCCAAAAATAACCTTGAGCAGATCTTAATGTAGCAAAAAATTAAAAATGTATGCAACATGCTATGCATGCTTAGAAAAAGAGGAATATTTTTCTTGCATGATCATGAAAATGTCTTTTGATGCAGACTTTGAAGGACAGTTGGGTTTTTCATAAACCAATGAAAAGGATCAGAGGTGTAAAGGAATTTTAGCTTTCAAGTTTGATATGAAAAAAGTCAGAAAGTCAAAAAGTATTGGAATGGCTTTAAGTGATTTGATAGAACACTTATCCTTATGAATTTTTCAATATAGATGAAGAAACACTTTTTAATTTCTTTTATTTTAATATTAGAAAAGTTTAAGTCTAGCAAATTAGGACCAAATAATTGGTCAGACTCCTATGCACATAAAGAATCCAAATAATATATCTAATATGGATTTTGTGAACCAATAGTAATTTTGGATGGGAGTTTTAACAACACAACTAACTATGGGGGTTAGATAGGACTTTTTTTTCATGATATTCTCAAGTAAACATTTCTCTTTTTGTCCATCTACATTAATTTTAAATCCTCAGGCTTTTCTGTTATATACAGAATGGGGCAAAAGTAGGCTTACAGTTGTGAGTATGCAAAACAGTGTTTACTTTTGTATTATTTTTTATTAATTATTGTATTATTTTCCTTATGAACAACTGTAAACCTACTTTTGCCCCACCCTGTATACACTCTTTATCTTCTATTTGTTTTGTGCACTTACTCATCTTTTAACAGCTAATCTCACTTATTTGAAAACCAGAAATTGAATATTATGCACAGAGAAAATTCAAAAATTTATTTTAGAGATATAGATTAGGATGAACTCATATAATAATACCATTATTACTATAATTTAAATTAAAAAGTTGGAAATCTACACTAATAAAAGAGAAATATGCAAATTGACCGTACCTCCACAACAACCACAGGCAAATCAGGAATGAATATGCAAATTAACCCAATAAAGATGGTGGGTTAATTTGCATACGCAGGCATGGAGCCGCTGGGCGGGGCGCCTGCTCTGAGGGGAGGGCGGGGGGCAGAGGAAGCTACAGGAGTGGAGCAGAGAATACTGAAGGTTCTGGCCGGAACAAACAATGAAGGCTCCAGCCAGAGCAAAGACGGAAAGCAGAGGCCAGAGCAAAGGCCTGGGTCCTGGGTGCTGGAGGACAACCGGTGCTGGCAGCCAGAGGAAGGAAGGCCTATTGCATGAATCTTCATGCAATGGGCCTCTAGTATATATATAAAAGGCTAATATGCTGTGTCCCTCTAACTGTCTGACCGGTCACTATGATGCACACTAACCACCAGGGGGCAGACACTCAATGCAGGAGCTGCCATGATGCAAACTGGCCATTTACAAAGAAACAGCACTGCGGACCTGGCACCAACAAAGCAACACTTGGCTTCCACCAAGTTGGACATAGGCCCACCACCAACCCAGAGCCACACACCACCAAATCACAGACAATGCTGCCAAGCCCCCATGGCACAAAATGTGGCTCAGCCCAGCCCAGAAACGGTGGCTGTGGGCACCGGGTAATGATGTCATGTAGCAACGCCTGGCTTCCTCCTTGGAGTTTCTTCAGCCCAGGAACACAACTTGCTTTATAGCCAGGTGCAAACATTTTACACTTTAACCAAATGTCTGTGAAGTGTTTTCCTGTGCCTCATCTCATTTGATCCTCACAGAAGTCCTGGAGCAGGTAGATAGGAGACTTGGTGGAATCCTATTTTCTGTTCATTAGCCAAAAAACGGAAATTTAGGAAGCTTAGAAACTTGACCTGACTGAAAAGAAATAAGAAACGGTGGAACTTGAAAATGACTTCAGGTTTCCTCACTGTGCAGAATATAGTCAAACACTGCTGCAGTTAAATATTTTACCCTTTGTTCTCCCTGCATGATCTACAACAATAATCTGCTTCGTGTTGATATTTACTGCTGTGTTGCTGACAATTACCTGAAAGAGAAGTTGGGGTGCTTCACTGGGCTGGAAAAAGTTTAGCTAAATCAGAAAGCAGGTCTCATTAAGCAAGTTTATTCTATATCTATAAAAGGCTAAGTTGACTGGCGCATAAGTGATACATATAAAACTTTAGTGGGCGCTAATTGCAAGCGTGTGTTTCAATCTGTCACTGTTGATTGTGAATTTGGTTGACACTTGTATTATAGAGAAAGGCTGAATAGGGATATTAAAATATTTCTTCTAACTAATTTCCTTTCAATGTGCAAGAATCCGTGCACCAGACTACTAATATATATAGACGTCTATATATATTAGTAGTCTGGTGCACGGATTCTTGCACATTGAAAGGAAATTAGTTAGAATACATATATATATATATATATCTATATATATATCTATATATAGATATAGATATAGATATAGATATAGATATATGAAGCAACATTTCAAGTTGTCAAAGCAACAATGACTAAAAGTTAAACTAAACAAAATAAACAGGCTATTTTGTAATAACTTTATACTTCAAACATATTAAAACGTATTAAATTGTTTTCTTATTAAATGTACAGCAAACTGGTAAACACCTTTTCCTTATACTAATTCTCTCTATTTTCTTGTCCTTTGCAGATGATGCAAACATCTACTATTCATGATGTTAAACAAAAGTTTCACAAAATATGTAAGTTTTATATATACATTAGAATTTATATTATAGTCTTATTTTTATCAAATTGGTTCAAAATTATCTGTATTAGTAAGAATAAGTTCAGCCCTAACCAGTTTGGCTCAGTGGATAGAGCATTGGCCTGTGGACTGAAGGGTCCCAAGTTCAATTCCAGTCAAGGGCATGTACCTTGGTTGCAGACACATCCCCAGTGGGGGCTGTGCAGGAGGCAACTGATCGATGTTTCTAACTCTCTATCCCTCTCCCTTCCTCTCTTAAAAAATCAATAAAATATATTTTTTAAAACAGAATAAGTTCAATATTATGATGGAAAGAGTGTTTCGAAACCATATTTTAGCATGGAACTCAGAAATAATATTATGTTAAATTTCTCTTGACCATGAACATTCTTGCATCTTACTCTCTGATGCTTTAATCCTCATTCTTTTGTTTTTTCACAAAACTGTTTTCTAGTTAATATTTGAACAATTTTCATTCTAACATCATTAATCAATACAAAACATAAAAAGTATTAATCAATACTATTTCTTTATATTTAAGCAACATTTTAATCCAAGTTTTTACTCTATGTATTGTATTTATTATTGTCAAATTGCTTCCACATAAGAATTATTTATACATTTAAAATATATTATTTAATTTTATTAATAGCTAAACATTAAGAGAGCTCATTATTATACTTGAAAATATTTATATGAAGTTTGTATAAATTTTATTTTTATTTTTAAAACATTTTAACAAAGTTTACTCATACCTTAAACATACTGAAACTGTAATTGCTAGGAAGAATTTTTCAATAAGCATTTTTAGAGCAATTTGATACATTCATAGCCAAGTTGACAGAAAATAGGATAGTTTCCATTTACCCCCTATCCTCATATATGCATAACCTCCCCCACTAATAGCATTCCACATCAGAGTGGTACATTTTTTGCAACCTAGTAATCTACTTTGACACATCGTTATGATCTAAAGTCCATAGTTAACATATGAGTCCATCCTTGGTGTTCTACAATCTATGGGTTTTGCTAGGGAGAATTTTCTTTTCTTTTTTTCATGCATTTTTATCTTGGTAAATAAAACCACATACCATTTTAAGTTTATGGTTTAATAGTATTAACTATATTTACATTGTTATGAAATATGTTCAGACCTTTTTCATCTTGCAGATCTGGAACTCTGTAGCCATTGAACAATAACTCCCTATTTCTTACTCCCCAATCCCTGACAATCATCATTCTACTTTCTGTTTCCATAAATTTGATTACTTTAGATACCTCAAATAAATGAAATCAGACAGTATTTGTTTTAGTTTTTTTCTTTTTGACCGGCTTATTTCACTTAGTTTGATGTCCTCGAGGTTCATCCATGCTGTAGCATGTGTCAGAATTCCCTTCCTTTTTAAGGCTGAATAATGTTCCATTAAAGGTATATATTGCATTTTCAATCCTTTGGATTTAGTTGAACAATGTTTCTTTTCTGAAAATATTCCTAAAGCTCACAAATTAGAACATTAAGTTGTTTAAGGTATTTAGGGTAAAATAGGTAGTTAGAGTAAAATAGAAATAATTGTTTTTTTATTATTTTCATTATTTCTTTAGGAAAAAAATAAAATCTTTACTAAATACTTGCTGCATATATGACATCACATTAGATATAATGATTAAATGACAGTATAAGATATCCCTGTTAACCTTAAGAATATAGCCTCATGAGGAAGATAATTAAAATAGTCAATGTATCTAAAACATAAACATTGGGGAGAAAATGATTTAGAATTTTTAATAGAAATAGAAAGCATAAACAGGTTGGAACAGAATTACTTGAAATATGCTTAAATTCATACAGAAGTTGAGTCCTGATATTTTACCATAAGGACATATAAGACTTGAATATGCAGAAGAGAACTAGAACGGGATTATAAGAAGAAAAAAGGACAAAAAAAGATAAGAGGTCAAAACAAAAGATCTGCCAAGGATTAACTCTCTGTGTTTAGCAATCAAGTCATGTGTGCATTATGACAATATTTTATAAATTATTGAAATTTTTTTCAAACTCCAAATTTGTATCTAATCACGTAATCCATGTGAACCAATGTAATTATGATTATTTCCAGTTTATTTACATCCTAAAAGCATTTGATTTGAGTTATTATTTTCTTTGCATAAAATATAGTTCTCATTAAAGTAGTAATTGAATTGCCATCTTTGGAAAGACTTAGATCTTTTTTTTTTCTCCTAATAAGATAGTTTCGGAAAATTTAGGTTGTAATAATAAGTGAGAAGTTATTTGAAAATTACATTTTACTATAAAGTAAATTGTGCAAGAGAATGTTTGCATTTAAATTAATATGACAATATAAGAAATGCATTATTTCTATATTTTTCTGAAAATGATGAAATGAATCAGAGGCTAATCCTACCTAATAAAAGGGTAACATGCTAATTGACTGTACCTTTGCTATGCCCACAGCCAATCAGGGCGCTATGCAAATTAACCAAGATGGCAGCCCCCACGCACTGCCCCGCCCCCCATCGCTGAGCGGCTGACGGACCGGGGCCGGTGGGAGGGGCGGGGACTCCCGCTGCTCCGAACACTAAGTGGCTGACAGAACCAGGCCAGCGGGAGGCACCCAGATCACTGTTGGTGGCGCGGGGCGGGCAGCGCCTGCCCCGCACCACCACCGCCCAGGGCCAAGCCCCGACCCTGAAAGAAGGCGGAAGACAGTGGCCAGAGCCAAGGCCTGGGTCCCCCCAGTGCTGGCAGAAAACTGGTGCAGGCAGCCAGGTGAATGAATGTCTTGCACGAATCTTTGTGCAAAAAGGCTTCTAGTATATGGATAGAAAGAATGAGCAGTCACTTTGAGGTGTGATTCTCTGACTGCTCCGTGATAGTTAGTATCTACAGATAGACACATAAAAATTACATGGAATCTTAAAGTTATAGAGTCAGAA